>PVIW01010972.1:0-40594 GCA_004026585.1 Noctilio leporinus | reverse complement strand
ACCCTGGCTGGTAGCACAGTGGATAAGGTGCCGGCCTGCGAACCCAAAGGTCGCAGGTTCGATTCCCCAGCCAGGGCACATAACGAGGTTGCAAACCACGTCTCCAGTCAGGTCTGTGGCTGGAGGCAGGTGAAAAGCAACCATACATTGATGTCTCTCACCCTCTCTGCCTCTCTCCCTTCCCCTCTTTCTAAAAATAATGAAATAAAATCTTTAAAAAAAAAAAAAATACAGATAACTTACCCCACACCTGAAGCCATACCTCTTGTTTGGGAATCTATGTTTTCAGCAGCACCTCAGGTGGTGCCTACCCACTGGGTTTAAAACCTTCTCTTTGAAGAGAGCACCAGAAAAAAATAGGGAAGCTCACTGCCCACCCAGTACATGGATGTATAGGGCTGATTTTTGTTCTATACAATTGGAAGGAGTCCCCACGCACAGCTTCCACCCTCCTGAGGGAGTCGGTAAAGACAAATAAGATCAATGGATCAGAAAAAACATTGGGCTTCTCTGAAGATGCTCTGGGAGGGGTAATTATTGATTCATATTTGGATTATTATCAGTTCTACTATGCATCAGCACCATGCATGCCCAAGTGACTCTTCACCCCTTATCCCCCTTTGGCCAGCCCACCCAGCACATGCCCTTCAGCAGCAGACCCTCATTTTATACTAGCCCTTGATTTAAGGCCACAGGAGGAGTAATTAAAGATAATTGAGGCTGCAGCTTCTAAATGAAGACCATAATCACCTCTTCTGTTCCCTTTCTCTCCTCCCCCTACCAATGTTTGGTTCAGACCAAACTGGGCCTCTGTATCCACATTCATAGGCAGACTTCCAGTCCTCCTCCAAACCTTCTCATGGTTGACATTCTTTAATTACCACCACAGCTCATTCATCGTTCTACTCTCCACTTAATATTCTATATTGTTCCCCACTTAACACTTTTTTTTTTTACTTAAAAAAATCCTCACCTGAGGACATGTTTCATTGATTTTAGAGAAAGAGGAAGGGATAGAGAGAGAAAAAGAAAGAAACATTGATGTGAGGAAAAAGACATCAATCAGTTGCCGTCCATATGTGCCCCAGCTGTGGCTCAAACCCACAACCTTTTGGTGCACAAAACAACCCTCCAACCAACTGAACTACCCATCCAGGGCAACACTTTTTTGATGTGCACTGAGGGCAGCAGAAACCCCCATCGAAGGCTAATGATCATCTCACTTCCCTAAGTCTATTACGGAACATTCCAAATGACATAAAGAGCAATGCTCCCCAATTGGTAAATGTCAACCATCTAGGTTGACATCTGCATAAGCTCTGGGGTTTTACATGCCCCACACTATTCTAAGCTGATAACAAAGATAACCCATTTGGTCTTGACTGACCTTCCCTCCCAGGGTGGGCAAGGGATTATAGCTGTTTTAATGCTGGGAGACTCAGCTTGTAAAAAGAGCCTATGCTCTGGGCAGTTATGTAATTCCACAGAGCTCCGGCACTGCAAAACAGCAGGCTCCAAGTAGTATCTAATTACAGGGAAGCTGATGTACACAGCTGAAGATGCCATCACAGGACCCAGGTCTCGGCCTGCTGATGTCTCGCCAGCAGTTGCACTAAAACAGAAATTAAGTGTGGTGTCATGGCCATTTAGGACATTAGGAACGGATGGTGCCTGAGAGCTGCTGCCTGGCCCCTTGCCTACCTTATTAACAAGGTGCAAACTAGGACCTGTGCTGGGAGAGGGAAACAGCTGGAGGAAAGAGACCTTCTCTGCAGGTAGAGAAATGAAGAGAGGAAGGGGATGCAGAGAGGCCGTCTCCCAAATCACCTTGGCTGTGAAGGAAATTGGCTTGATGAATGAGATAAAATCATCAACTTCTTGACCAAACTCTTTAAGGAACATTTTCTAGGTTTCAACATTTCGGCAGGTCCTTAATTTCCATTCCAGCTTCCACCTCCACCCCCAAACTATACGTATACTAGCAATTGGGAGACAGGCATAAGATCAAATCAGCATTCTTCAACACCCACCTCTCATCATGTTTAATTTGCTTGAGGCCTTCAGGATAGTGGGTCCCTGCAAGGTTTCACCAGAATGCCACATCCTCTAGCTCTGAATCTGGGGAAATCTTGGCCTTGGCCACCATCCAGCCCTGGATACCAGGGCTATTTGCTAAATAAACGCCAAAACCCCACCTCTGGAAGATAGACTATTTGCTGCTCACTTGCCACACTTCCCAGCATACACACACACACACACACACATACACACACTTTTTATATCCTCTCCTAAGTCACCCTGACCTTTATTTCTAGCCATTGTCCTGGATGACTGGCGGATAAGCTCTTTTTAGAAAATGTAGTTAGACAGGTTTGGGTATTGCAGCAAAGAGAATAAACACCGCACTGCCCCTCTTCTTCACCCATCACGCTGAAGACCACACATACTTTAGAGGTAGGTGCTTTGCTCACCTCCAGCCTAAGTCGAGCTGGGTTGGGAGGACCCAGGAATCTTTAAACAGCTACCCTGTAAGTACCATTCAGTGTCTAGCTTTCTTATTTCTTTGCCAACAGTTGTAGCAGAGGTGAACTGGGACACAGGAAACACTAGCTCCCTTTGGATAGGGTAAAAAAATTAAAAAGCCAGTTTTTCTGTCCTGTCAGGTCTATTTAAGTATTTAATGAGGTGAGATAGTACCAATAAATTTAACATGGCACTATAACTCTGATGATGTGGGCCACAGACTAATAAGCTCCCATCCCAGGGACAGGAGAGTGATCTTGCCTTCACTAGATCTTATCGGGTTTGATTGCTTTGTTCAGATATTAAAAAGGTTGAGCAAGGACTTTTAGGTACTGCCACAAATCTGTGTGTATCCTTCCAGCAAGATAGATTGAAGCCAGGCCCTGGAGTAGAAGGCTGTTTATTTTAATTGACAATTGAGAAGAGTGGAATAGGTGGAGGGTGGAGGCTGGCTGGGCACATTTGGGGGCTAGTTTGTGCATGTGTTTTCTCCTCTTAAAAGCTGTAACTCAGCTTCAAATCCAAGGTTCTATCCAATTGTGTGTCTGTTCCTGAAGCTTCAAAGAGTCTCTTCCCCACTTGTCTTCAGACCTGTGTGTTACCCATGATTTTTGTCCTTGCCTTTCATGGGGTGAGACCTGCTGCAGACATTTTCCAGCCACTTGTGTCCAAAATGGGCTGCCATTCCCATTTGTACAGTCTCTGTCCTCTCCATCTGCTAAAGATTTATAAGGCTGTCACTAAAGCTCTTTGAGATCAGAGCTTCTAAAATGTGAAATTCCTACTTTAAGGGTTAGTCCAATAACTTTATAGTGAACATTTTTAAGTTAATGTTTATATATTTATATTAATGTATGTCATGTGTATTATAAAAAATATAACTCACATGTTATACGTCATTTCACAAATATCATTACTCAGGATGAGGTGAAGTCAGCCATGGCCAGTGTAGCTCAGTTGGTTGGAGCATCATCCCATGGACAAAAGGTTGCAGACCTGGCTGGTGGTACAGTGGGTAAGGCGCCATCCTGCGAACCCAAAGGTTGCTGGTTCCATTCCCAAGTCAGGGCACATAACCAGGTTGCAAGCCAGGTCTCCAGACAGGTCCGTAGCTGGAAGCAGGTGAAAGGCAACCATACATTGATGTCTCTCTCCCTCTCTGCCTCTCTTCTTTCCCCTCTCTCTGAAAACAATAAATGAAATCTTAAAAACAAAACAAAAAAATGATTGCAGGTTGGATTCCCAGTCAGGACACATACCTAAATTGTGGATTCAGTCTCTGGTCGGGGCATGTAGGAAAGGCAACCGATTGATGTTTCTCTCTCACATCAGTGTTTCTCTTCCTCTCTCTCCCTCCCTTCCCCTCACTCTAAAATCAATAAGCATGTCTTGAGTGAGAAATTTTTTTAAAAGAGAGTCAATTCAGATGCATTATTTTTTAAAAGAATGGTACACAGAGTATCCAGATAGTAAAGTTAAGAAAACACTGTATTAGCTGACTCACTAATTGATTGGTTGGTTTGATGGTTGGTTGCTAACTTTGTGACTGACAAAATATTCCCCCAACATTTTATTATGAAAATTTTCAAACATAGCAGAAAAGTTTAAAAAATTGTACAGTAAACACCCATACACCCACTGCTTATATTCTACAATTAACATTTTTTCTTTATTAATTTATTAAACACGTGTCCATAGAGCCTTCTCTTATATCCTCCATTAATCTATCTTATTTTTTGATGCATTTAGAAATAAGTTGCAGACATGAATGCAGTTCACCCTGAAACACTTAAACATGCATATCATTAAGTTTAATATCTGTTCATGGTTGCTTCATTTTGGGGGGATGTAAAATTTACATTCCATGAAATGCACGGATCTTAAGTGTATCATTCAATTAGTTTTGACAAATGCATACACCTGTATAATCCACATCACCCCAGAAATCTTTCCTGGCCTCTCCCAATTAAGCCCTGCTCCCATCCTACAGAAACAACCACTGTAGTGAATTTTTCATTATGTATTAGTTTTGCCTGTTACAGAAGTTCAAATAAATGTAATAATACAGGATGTACCTTTTCTATGACTTCTTTCACAATGTAAGGCAAAATGCTTTTGAGATTTATCCATGTTGATATATGTCTCAGTAGTTTGTTTCTTTTTGTTGTTGAGAACTATTTCTTTGCATGTATCCCTGCTCCTATTGTTCATGGGCACCTGGACTGACTCCCAGTTGGGAACTGTAATCAATAAAGCTACTATGATCATTCTTCTGTAAGACTCTATGTAGGTACATGTTTTTACTTCTCTTGAATAAATAAGGGGGTGGTATTGCTGAGTCATACTGCTTGATTTTTTAAAAATCTAACAGATCTTTCTCCAAAGTGATTGCACATTGCTACTAACAACGTGTGAGAATTAGTTGCTCCCCAACCCCCGCCATCTCTGCCAACATTTAATGTTCTCAGCCTTTTTAATTTTAGTCATTCTAGTGGATGTGTACTTGTATCTACTGATTAACTTCTTTTTCACATGCTTATTAGCCATTTGTAAACTTTCCTTAGTGAAGTATCTGGTCAAATACTTTCCCAATGTTTTTATTATGTTGCTTGTTTTTTCATTTTTTAAAAGATTTTACTCATTATTTTTAGAGAGAGAGAAGGGCAAGGAGGGAGGAAGACAGGGAGAGAAACATCAATGTGTGATTGCCTTTCACCTGCCTCCAGCTAAGGACCTGGCTGGAGACCTGGCTTACAACCTGGTTTTGTGCCCTGACTGGGAATTGAACCAGCAACCTTTGGGTTCTTAGGCCAGCGCCTATCACCAGCCACCAGCCACCAGCCAAGGCCTGTTTTTTCTTTCATTATTGAATTGTAGCATATCTTTTTATATTCTGGATCCCAGTTATTTTGTCAGATAGTAGCATATCTTTTTATATTCTGGATCCCAGTTATTTTGTCAGATAGGTTTTGCAAATATTTTCTTTCAGTCTGTGGCTGGCTATTTGTTTTTATAATTATGTCTTTTGATGAACAAAATGTTTCCATTTTGATGAAATCTAATTTTTAATTATGTTTTTCTTTTTTAATTTTATAGCTATTGTCAGTGTTGTAAGATGCTTTTACCTACTCCCAAGCCATGAAACTTTCCTAGTTTTTTACTTTCTAGAAGACATTTATAGTTTTAGCTTTTACATTCAGGTCTATAATCCATCTTAGATTAACTTTTGTATGTAGTATGAGCCAGATGTCAAGATAACTTATTTTTTTATATAAATACCCAGTTATTTTAGGAAAAAAATTGTTGGAATACTTTCTTTTCCCTGTTAGATGGCTTTGAATTTTGTTAAAAATAAAATGACATCATTAAAATGTCCATACTACCCAAAGCAATCTATAGATTCAATGCAATCCCAATTAAAATACCAATGACAGATTTCACAGAAATAGAAAAAATACTTCAAAATACATATGGAGCCAAAAATGCCCAAGAATAGCCACAGCAATCTTGAGAAAGAAGAACAAGGTAGGAGGAATCACAATATTGGACATCAAACTATACTACAAGGCTACTGTTGTCAAAACTGTCTGGTACTGGCATAAGAATAGACATATGGATCAATGGAACAGAATAGAGAGCCCAGAAATAAACCCAGGACTCCATGGTCAACTAATATTCAACAAAGGGGGAAGGAACATAAAATGGAGTAAAAACAGTCTCTTCAACAAGTGGTGTTGGGAGAACTGGACAGCAACATGCAAAAAGATAAAACTAGACCACCAAATTACACCATACACCAGAATAAACTCAAGATGGATAAAGGACTTAAACATAAGCAGTGCCACCATAAAGGTCCTGGAGAAAAACATAGGCAGTAAAATTTTAGATATCCTACACAGAAATATGTTTACTGATACTTCACCAAGGGCAAAGGAAATAGAAGAACAAATAAACAAATGGGACTATATCGAATTGAAAAGTTTCTGTTCAGCTAAAGAAAATATCAGCAAAATTCAAAGGGAACCAACTGTATGGGAAAACGTAATTGCCAATGATACCTCAGACAAGGGTTTGATCTCCAAAATATATGAAGAACTAATGTGAGACAGACACCAGGGAGACAGACAGCCCAATTAAAAAATGGGCAAAGGACCTGAACAGACAACTCACTGAGGAAGATATACAAAGGGCCCAGAGGCATATGAAAGAACACTCAACATCACTAGTCATCAGAGAGATGCAAATTAAAACCACAATAAGATACCACCTCACACCTGTTGGAATGGCAATCATCAACAAATCAACAAACAAGTGTTGGCGAGGATGTGGGGCAAAGGGAACCCTGGTGCACTGTTGGTGGGAATGCAGGCTGGTGCAGCCACTGTGGAAAACAGTATGGGGTTTCCTCAAGAAACTAAAAATGGAACTGCCTTTTGATCCAGCAATTCCACTACTGGGACTATACCCAAAGAATCCTGAAACATCAATTCATAAGAACCTATGTACACCTATGTTCATAGCAGCACTATTTTCAATAACCAAGTGCTAGAAACAGCCTAAGTGCCCATCAGTGGATGATTGGATCAAAAAACTTTGGTACATTTACACAATGGAATACTATACAGCAGAAAGAAAGAAGGAACTCCTACCCTTTGCAACAACATGGATGGAACTGGAGAGTATTATGCTGAGTGAAATAAGCCAGTCAGTGAAGGACAAATACCATATGATCTCACCCATTACGGGACAATAATGAACAAAACTAACAACAAGCAAAACAGAACCAAATATATGAATACAGTGAATAGGCCTTCAGTGGTTAGAGGGAAGGGAGTTGGGGGGAGGGGGGAGGCAGAGGCAAAGAAGGGGAGCAGCTTAGACAAGAACCTAATATAAAGGAACCATGGCCATGGACAACAGGTGGGATTGACTTTGGGGGGAATGGGTGGGTGGGGAGGGGGACAGAGGGGAGCAGAAAGGGGATGGATATAATACAACAACAATAAATTTTAAAAAATTAAATTAAATTTTTAAAAAATCAAATAACTATGTACATGTAGGTCCGTTTTCTTGGGCCCTCTGTTCTTCACTGATTGATAGATTTTTAAAAATTCTTAGAATGTTAGAGCTTGAAGGGAATGTGTAAATTCTTTAATGTGTTACTTTGTAAACTTTTTTGGATCACAGACCCCTTTGAGAATCTGATGAATATTTTGGTCTGTTTCACATAAATAGAAATGCTTGCATATAACTTTAGGGGAGATCACAGACACTTGAATCCCGTATTTCAACTCTCATATTTTACAGAAGAGAAAATTGAGGCCCAGAGAAGCTATGTGATTTGTCAAAGGCTAAAGAGTTTAGCTAACGACATAACTCAGGCTAGAACCCAGGGCCTTTCACTCTGCTACACTGAGTAAGAGAGTAATGAGTAACCCACAGTCTCTACTATCCAAACAGTTCACACTTCAGTGGGGAAGTCAGACATGTTCACAACTATCCATAATAGAAGATATTGACAGATAATAACCAAACCAGAAGTATTGTATGTGCTTTGGGAACATGGGGATTCTGGGTCATCAGGGAGGACTACATGGACAAGGGGCATTTGAGCTGGACCAAAGAGATGTGGAGAAAGTACATTCTACTCCAGGGTATTCCAGGATAAGCAAGTTTCTCAAAGTCAAAATTCAGTCTGTGTAGGCATAAAGCAATGGATGTGGGCATACGAATGAATGTATTTGTTCTGGCTGGTGTGGCTCAGTGGATTGAGCACCAGCCTGAGAACCCAAGTGTCACTGGTTCGATTCCCAGTCAGGGCATAAACCCAGGTTGCAAGCCAGGTCTCCAGCCAGGTCTGTAGGTGGAGGCAGGTGAAAGGCAACCATACATTAATGTTTCTCTCCCTTTCTTACTCCCTCCCTTTTCCTTTCTCTAAAAATAATTAATAAAATCTATAAATAAATATGTTTTGATAGTTATAACAATACATCTTACATCTCTGCTAATGGCTAGGGGAAACTTCCTATGAGTTGGTATCTTTTATATTTTGTCTCTGAAGTTATCACTATTAAGTTTTTTTTGTTTTTTTTTTAAATTTTATTGTTGTTGTATTACATCCATCCCCTTTTTGCTCTCCTCTGTCCCCCTCCCCACCCACCCATTCCCCCCAAAGTCAAGTCAATCCCACCTTATCACTATTATGAATTGAAATCTGTGTTTCTGAGTGTTTGTAGAAAGACAGACTGAACCAACCACTGGATAAGAAAAAGAGGGGAAGGCAAGCAGTTCTGCAGAAAGAATTCATTAGTTGGTGTCAGCAGACCCCAAATTGAAACCTGTCTCTAAAATTTACTAATTGTGTGATCTTGCACAAGTCATTTAACCTTTCTGACTTCCTATTTCCTCATTTGTAAAGTGAGATTAATTATAACACCAACTTCATTGAGTTGTTGTGATGTATTAAAGAAGTAAGATATTTGAAAGCCTGTCACCCTGGGCAGAAAACTGTGCAAAGAGTAGAGTCATCCTTATTATGAAGAATGACCTTGAACCTCAGCCCTAGGAACCCAGACTACTGGTGCTGAGCAATGACTCAGGGAGACAGTGAAACCAAGGGAAACAAAGCACCTGTAATTATAACCAATGCTTGAACAATAATTTCCCAACCCAAAGGCAAAGAGTTAGGTGGAAACTACAACTTCATACACATAAGTAGATTTCATTTTTTATATTTCTCAAAGAGATAAAGTTTATCTCTTGTCTCTTTATCTCTATGTCTTTGGAAAGTCTTGGGAGAGGAAGGTATAGGGCAAAGCACATATTATTATTTCCTCCAGCTATATTTACTCCAGGATAGTATTTACAGTCAGGGTAGGCTAGGTTATGCTCAGTAACAAATATAATAACAAATGATTATTATAATGTTTATAATAAACATTATAAATATTATAATAATCATTTATAATGATTATTATAAATGTTACAATAACAAATGATATTATTTTGTGAACAATACAATAGAATATAGAATAGAACTAGGGACTTTTTTCTGTTTCTCATCACTCTAGACTACCAGAGTAGTCACTGACTGTTTCAAATATTACCAGTCACTGTGATAAAAGAAAAGACAGTTTGGGAAGATGTTGCATCAATAATAAAATGCTCTAGCCTGGAAGTGGCACTTGTGACTTCTGCTCCAAAGAGGTCAAAAAGTGCAATCAAACCATATGTTTACAATGTGGAGAACTAGAAATGAGAGAACACATGACTTTCCTCTTCCCTGCACTAATCATGCTATTTCAAATTTGGTGGCTTTGTCTATTCTGTTTCTTCTGCTTAGAATGCCATTATCTCTTCCTACAGAGTGGTTATTCATTCATATATCTCCCCATCTCAAAGATAAATGTTAAAATTATCTATATGTTTTCCTGCTACACTGGTAACTCCTTTAAGGAAACAAAGTTAATGCCTAAGGACTGAATGAATGAATTCTGATACTTACTACCCAAGATAGCCTGATATATTTCTCCCACCTCACAAATGGCCCTGAATATAACTGAAGGAGAAAAACAAGTTTGGCCACACCCTTTCCCAGTGTCTTCATCATAATACTTAACATGTAGCAAGCCTTATCTTGTACCAGGCAAAATTAAGGGTATTATTTATATCATCGATTGAATCTTCACAACAATATTGTACACATAAATCCTTGCGTTAGAGATTATGATAGTCAAGTGTAGAAAGGTTTGGTGACATATATAGTAAGTTAGAGAACCAGGCTTAGAGCCCAGGTTTTTCAGAGGATAAAATCAATGCTTTTTACCACTCACTGTGTTGCCTCCACTGGCTACAGAGATAGGTCACTGATACAGGCCAATCCCCACTCAGATGTTTCACTTTCTAGAAGCACACCTCTAACAACAAAGACAGGAACATCTCTCTGTCCATAGTCCCTAATCAAATTGTGCATATTAGAGAACTAGAATACGTTGGAAGCTCCACCCCAACACAGGTCCATTTGGTTTGAGCCCAAAGCAAAACCCATCACTGGTCTGCTCTGACCATGATAAAGAAAATGCTGGTATGAATGGTTCATTGAATTGTGATCATTTAGACTGAAAAAGAAAACTAAGAGTTACTTAATAGATGTTGGTTGATGACCAGATGTTAACTAAATCTACTGAGGATAAAAAAGACAGCACTTAAATTCAGCTTGGGAAATTTCAATTAGGCAGCAAGAAGACTTCTTAACAGGAAGGAGTATTAAATATACTTGACTAATGGAGTCTCCCTCTGAGTCTAGGGTCTCTATTCACTTGTTTATTTCTTTACATATTTAACCACTTATTCTTTCAGTAATCATTCATTTACCAAGCATCATTGTTCTATGTACTAGAAATACAAATATATATATATATATATATATATATATATATATATATATATAAATTTTTAAAAGATTTTATTTATTATCTTCAGAGAGAGGGGAAGGGAGAGAGGCAGAGAGGGAGAGAAACATCAATGTATGGTTGCCTTTCACCTGCCTCCACCTACAGACCTGGCTGGAGACCTGGCTTGCAACCTGGTTATGTGCCCTGGCTGGGGATCGAACCAGTGAGCTTTGGGATCACATGCCGGTACCCATCCACTGAGCCACACCAGCCAGGGCTGAGCCAAATATATATATTTTTAAAAAACCAAAAATCTCAGTTCTTGAAACTCTTCCTGGAGTATCTTTTCAAGATATCAAATTTCTTGGAAAGATATATAACAATGCATAACATTTTTTTTTTTTTGGTGTTTAAAATAACTTATTTTTTTATTGTTGTTTTATTACAGTTGTCCCAGTTTTCCCCAGTTGCTTTCCCTTGCCCCACGCAGCCCCCACTCCCGCAGTCAATCCCCACCCTGTTGTCCATGTCCATGGGTCATTTGTAATAGTTCCTTGACTAGTCTCTTCCCCTTGTTTTCCCCCTTTTCCCACTCCCCTCTGGTGGCTGTCAGTCTGTTCCTTGTTTCCATGCCTCTGGTTCTATTTTGCTTATTTGTTTGTTTTGTTCATTAGTCTCCTGTATTGAGTGAGATCATATAGTATTTGCCTTTCACTTACTGGCTTATCTCACTTAGCATAATGCTCTCCAGTTCTGTCCACGCTGTCACAAAAGTTCCTTCTTTCTTTCTGCTATGTAGTATTCCATTGTGTAAATGTACCAAAGTTTTCTGATCCACTCATCCACTGATGGGCACTTGGGCTGTTTCCAGCACTTGGGTATTGTAAATAATGCTGCTATGAACGTAGAGGTGTATAGGTTCTTTGGAATGGGAGTTTTAAAGTTCTTAGGGTATGATCCCAAAAGTGGAATAACTAGATCCAAAGGCATTTCCATTTTTAGTTTTTTTGAGAAAATTCCATACTGTTTTCCATAGTGGCTGTGCCAGTCTGCATTTCCACAAACAGAGCACTAAGATTCCCTTTTCTCCACATCCTCACCAGCATTTGTCTGTTAATTTGTTAATGCTGGCCATTTTGACAGGTGTGAGGTGGTATCTCATTGTGGTTTTATTTTGCATCTTTCTGATGGCTAGTGATGTTGAGCATTCTTTCATATGCCTATAAGACCTCTGTATGTCCTCCTTAGAGTAGTGTCTGCTCAGGTCCTTTGCCTAGTTTTTAATTGGATTGCTTGTCTTCTTTGTGTTGAGTCGTATAAATTCTTTATATTTGGAGATCAACCCCTTGTCTAAAGTATCATTGGCAAATATATTTTCCCATATGGTTGGCTCCCTTTTCGTTCTGATGATGTTTTCTTTAGCCATGCAGAAGCTTTTTAATTTGAAGTAGTCTCATTTGTTTATTTTTTTTCCCTTTATGTCCCTTGTTCTAGGAGACATATTGGAGACATAAGGGAAATTTTCCTGCCTATGTTTTCCTCTAGAACTTTTATGATGTCAGAGCTTACATTAAAGTATTTTTATCCATTTTGAGTTTATTCCGGTGTATGGTGTAAGTTGGAGGTCTAGTTTCAATTTTTTGCATATACTATCCCAGTTCTCCCAAAACTATTTGTAGAAGAGCCTATATTTACTCCATTTTATGCTTCTGCCCACTTTGTCAAATATTAGTTGACCATAGAGACCTGGGTTTATTTCTGGGTTCTCTATTCTATTCCATTAATCTATGTGTCTGTTCTAATGCCAGTACCAGATGGCTTTGATTACAATGGCTAGTAATATAGTTTGATATCAGGTATTGTGATCCCTCCTATTTTGTTCTTCTTTCTCAAGATTGTTGAGACTATCTGGGGTCACTTTTGGTTGCATATAAATTTTTGAAATATTTGTTCTAAATCTGTGAAATATGTCTCTGGTATTTTAATGGGATTGCGTTGGATCTATAGATTGCTTTGGGTAGTATGGATATTTTAAAGATGTTAATTATTCCAATTCATAAACACAGTATATACTCCTATTTACTTTTGTCTTCCTTAATTTCTTTCTTCAGTGTTCTGTAATTTTCAGAGTGCAGGTCTTTTACTAACTTGGTTAAGTTTAATTCTAGGTACTTTACTTTGTGTTATCATAAAAAAGTATTTTTTCCCTAGTTTCTGTCTGTGATATTTCATTGTTTGTGTACAAAAATGCCTTCAATTTCTGAATATTGACTTTGTATCCCACTGTTTTGCCAAATTCACTTCCTAGGTTGAGTAGTATTTTTGTGGAACCAATAGGGTTTTCTATGTACACTATCGTGTCATCTGCAAATAATGACACTTTTACTTCCTCCTTTCTAATTTGAATGCCTTTTATTTCTTTTTCTTGTCTGGGTGCTGTGTCTAGAACTTCTAGAACTATATTGATTGAAAGTAGTACAAGTGGTCACTCTTGTCTTGATCCTGATCTTTTTGCCAATTGAGTATTATGTTGGCAGCAGGTTTCTCATATATAACCTGTATTATGTTGAGATATGCCACTCTATTCCCACTTCGCTTAACCTTTTTGTCATAAATGGGTGCTAGAGTTTATCAAATGCTTTTTCAGCATCTATTGATATGATCATGTGATTTTCTCTTTCATTTTCTTTTTTCTTAAGATTTTATTCATTATTTTCAGAGAGAAGGGCAGGGAGGAAGGAAGAAAGGAAAGAAGCATCAATGTATGGTTTGCTCTTACCTGGCTCTAACTATGGACCTGGCTAGAGATCTGGCTGCAACCTGGTTATGTGCCCTGACAGGGAATTGAACCAGCAACCTTTGGATCACAGGCTGACGCCAATCCACTGACCCACACCAGCCAGGTAACTTTCATTTTCTTTGTGTGGTGTATTACATTTAGTGATTTGCAAATATTGTACCACCCTTGTATCCTTGGGATAAATCCCACTTGATCATGGTGTATGATCTTTTTAATGTATTGCTGGATCCAATTTGTCAATATTTTGTTGAAGATTTTAGCATCTATCTTCATTAGTGATATTGGCCTAGAGTTTTCTTTCTTTGTTGTATCTCTATTTGGTTTTGGAATTATGATAATATTGGCCTCATAGAAAGAGTTTAGGAGTCTTCTCTCTTCTTGAATTTTTTTGGCATAGTTTGAGTCAAGTCTTCCTTAAATGTTTAGTAAAATTCACCTATGAAGCCATCCAGTCCAAGGCTTTAGTGTGCTGTGAATATTTTTACTACTACCTCAATTTCACTAGCTGTTATTAGTCTATCCAGGAGTTCTGCTTCTTCCTGACTCAGTTTTGGAAGATTATATGTTTCTAGAAGTTTATTCATTTCTCCCAGGTTGTCAAATTTCTTGGCATATAGTTATTTGTAGTAATTTCTTACAATCCTTCGTATTTCTGTGGTATCACATCTGAGAACTCAGTTGTTATTTCTCCTCTTTCATTTCTGATTTTATTTATTTATTTATCTCACCTTCTTTCTTGATGAGTCTGGTTAAAAGTTTGCCAATTTTGTTTATCTTTTCCAAAGAACCAACTCTCAGGTTTATTGATCCTTTAAGTTGTTCTTTTAGTCTCTATGTCATTTAATTCTGCTTCGATATTATTTCCTTCTTTCTACTTTTTCTAGGTTTTGTTTGTTGTTGTTCCTCTGGTTCTTATAGATATAGAGTTAGGTTGTTTATTTGAGATTCTTCTATCCTTTTTAGGTAGGCCTGTTTTTCTATGAACTTCACTCTCAGGACTGCCTTTGCTATGTCCCATAGGTTTTGGGCTGTTGTATGTTCATTTTCATTTGTTTCCAGGAACTTTTTTGTTTCTCCCTGATCTCATTGTTAACCCATTCATTATTTAATAGCACAGTATTTAGTTTCCATGAATTTTAATGTTTTTAAGTTTTTTCCTTGAGATCAGTTTCTAGTTTCAAGACATTGTGATCTGAGAAGATGCTTGATATAATTTAATTTTGTTGAATTTGTTGAGGCTGATTTTGTGTCCTACCATGTAGTCTATCTTGAAAATGTTCCATGTGCATTTGAAAAGGATGTACATTTAGCTTCTTTGGGGTGAAAGATTTTGTACGTATGTATTAAGTTCACTTTATCTAGAGTGTTATTCGATGTCACAATATTATTATTGATTCTTTGCTCAAAAGATCTATACATTGTTGACAATGGGGTGTTAAAATCCCCTACCATGAATGTGTTGCTGTAGATACCTTTCTTGAAGTCCTCCAAGATTTTTCTTACATATTTGGGCGCTGCTATGTTGGGTATACATCTGTTTACAGGGGTTATATCTTCTTGATAGATCATTTCCATCAGTATTATATAGTGTCATTCTTTCCTCCTTTGTCTCTTTTTATGGCATTTGTTTTGAAATATATTTTGTCTGATATAAGTATTTCTACTCCAGCTTTTTAAAAAATCATTCTGTTTGCTTGGAATATTTTTTTCATCCGTTCACTTTCAGCCTTTATAGAGGTGGGTCTGAGGAGGATCTCTTTTGACAGAATATATGTGGGTGATGATTTCTTATCCATTCAGCTACCCTATATCTTTTGATTGGAGTTTTTAATCCATTTACATTTAAGTATGTTATTGATAGGCACTTATTCACTGCCATTTTTTCCCTTTTTACCTATATTCCTTTCTCCATCTTCTTAAAACAGTCCCTTTAGCATCTTTTGCAAGGCTAGTTTGGTGGAGATGTACTTTTTTAGGGGTTTTTTGTTTGTTTGTTTGTTTTTTGTCTGGGAAACTCCTTATTTTGCCTTTCATTTTGAATGAGAGCCTTGCTGGGTAGAATAGTCTTGGTTACAAGACTTTACTTTTCATTATCTGGAATATTTCTTGCCATTCCCTTCTGGCTTGTAGTGTTTCTATTGAGTAATCAATTGATAGCCTTTTTGGCACTCTCTTGTATGTTAATAGCTGCTTCTCCCTTGCTGCCTTTAAGATCTTCTCTTTGTCTTTAAATTTTGCCGTTTTAATTATGATGTGTCTTGGATTGAGCTTCTTTGGGTTCATCTTGATCGAGACCCTGTGTGCTTCCTGGACTTGTGTGACTTTTTTCTCTCATCAAGTTAGGGAAATTTTCTTCATTAATTTTTTCAAACAGGTTTTCTATCTTTTGTTTCTCTTCTTCTTCTGGTATCCCTATGATATAAATATTATATTTCATGTTGTTCTGCAGCTCTCTTAACCTGTCTTTCTTTTTCAGCCTTTTTTCATTTTGTCGCTCTGTCTGGGAATGTTTTTCTGCCTTGTCCTCCAGTTCACTGGTGCAATCCTTTGCTTCATCTAGCCTGCTTTTAATTTCTTCTACTGTGTTCTTAACTTCAGACACTGTATTCTTTATTTCCTCCTGGATCTTATTGATGGTTTCTATGTCATTTTTCATGCAGATCCAGTTTGCAGTAAGCTGTAGCCTCCCTGGAGTTCTTTGTAGTTCTCACGGAGCTCATTGTGCGTCCTTATAACCACTATTTTGATTTCAGTGTCTGATAGTTTGCTTGCCTCTATTTCATTTAGCACTTTTTCTGGGGATTCTTCTTTTCCTTTCATTTGGGGGTTGTTACTTTGTCTCCCCCTTTTGGGTGACTCTTCTTGTTTGTTTCTGCTTCTTAGATTAACCTGCTTTAACTCCTTGTCTTCATGGTGTGACCTTCTGTAATAGGAGACATGTGGGATTCAGTGGTGTAGTCTTTTTGATCTCTCCAACTTGACGCTCTTGGGATGTTCTTTTATGCAGGCTCAGTTGGTTGGTGTCATTCTTTGGTGGGTCCTTCCCTCTGTCTGGCTGAGAATCATTCTGCCCACCACATGTTGTATGCTGATTTATAAGTGCTGCCAGAACAAAACTAAACTGCCCAGGAAACAAACCCACACCCACAAAAATATCCCCCACCCACAATCACACTATCTACATCAAGTGAACCAATATTAATACAGATGTAAATAGAGTAAGACCATTATAAGAAAGGAAAAATGAATATGAGGTGACTAACCAAAAGAAAATTTGTTTTGAGAGAGTAGTAGGAGAACCAATAGCAAGAGTAGGGAATAGAGATAAGGCAAATAAAGAAAGTAAAATTTACTTTGTAAATAAAAAAAGAGAGGGAAGGCCCTGGTTGGTAGCACAGTGGATAGGGTACCAGCCTGCACACCCAAAGGTCACTGGTTCGATTCCCAGCCAGGGCACATAACCAGCCAGGTCCGTGGCTGGAGGCAGATGAAAGGTAACCATACATTGATGTCCCTCTCCCTCTCTGCCTCTCTCCCTTCCTCTCTCTGTGGAAATAATAATTTTTTTTAAAGGGGGGCGGAGAAGGCTGAGTGAAGTAAGAGAAGGGAAGTGTATAGTTTTAGGTTTAAAAGAAACTTAAGAAATATATATTGAGAGAGAGAAATAATAGGAACAAATTGGAGGTAAAGCTGCACCACAGCACTATCAACAACAAATGAGCAAAGATTAATATAGGTGAGATAGGAATAAGAGGGGGAAAAATAGAAAGTATGCATTAAGAGATGGCTAAAAAAAGAGAAGTGGTTTTGAGAGAAGAGAGGGAGAAAGAATACTAAGGGTGAGGGATTAAAATTAGGCTAAGACATGGAAAAGTTTAACTTTATAAGAAAAAAAGAAAGGGCAGGAGGAAGGCAAAGAGGAGTAGGAAAGGAGAATGGTAAAATTTGAGATTTGAAATATGAAAATAGTGAAGATCTAGATATAAAATTGCAGAAAAGCATCAAGAAACATCATATCCACAACAAATGAGCTGAGACTGATAAAGGTAAAGAGAGATTAAGGGTATTTTAAGAATAGGAAAATGAATGTGAGATAATTAATGACAAGAAAAATGATTTTAAGTAGCTGGAGGGTGGAGAAATAGTAAGAATACAGAGTGAAATTAAGTTGTAGCAAGAGAGAAAATAAAATTTAAAATGAAAATATGAAGAGGAAAGAAGGTAAAAGGGAATAAGAGATGGGACTAGCCAAATATGAGATTTGAAATAAACTATAATATAAAAACTAGTGTTTTAATATGCACAAACTTAAAGCATAAGAAATTAATGCTAAAAAGCTATGCAGAAGAGAAAATGCACATTATGAAGAAGATTGCAGTGGAATTTGACTCAGTAGAATCTAGTTTTACTACTGTTTTCTCTTTCTGGATCTGCCCCTGGTGATGTCTTATGATGTCTCAGTCTGGCCCTGGGAGCCTATGAGACTAACAGCAATCCACAGTCTGTCTGTCTCCTTCAGTTATTAAGCTAGTCCATCTGTAATCAGTGGTCAGTCTTAAGCACCACAGGGTGGGACAGAGTAATTCCTGTCAGTGAAGCTATTGCTTCCCCTCATGCTGATGCCACTTAAAGGGGAGTGGTCTGCCTAAGCAAGGTGGATCCTGCGGTATGGGGGATGACTCATCACAAGGACCCTGGTGGCTGCTCCCTCAGTTCTCTTCCAAAAGCTACTATCCCCAGACTCTTCTCAAGTATCTCTAGTCCATTCTGCCCCAAGCATCCTTTGCCAGAGGCCAGGGTAAATTGATGCAAATAAATTTTTATGTGTTGGCCCTTTAAGAGGCTCTCTGTGACTCCAGCCATCTCTCCCTGGTAGACAGAATCTCTACCACTATTCACAATTAGATATTATCTAGGTTCCTTTCCAGATTTGGTGCTATAGGCAGAGGTGCATAGCTTGAAATTTAGGTTCCACACTTCTCAGGAGGAACCCTCTAGCCACTGAATTTTCCCTGCAGCACTTCAGCTGCTACCTGTGGGAGCTGAGCCAGCCCTCTCATGTCTCCTCTGTACTCTGTACAAATCATATTTGTGTTGAAATGGTTATAAGGCTTCTCACTAGCTATTGTGCAGTTGGTTATTCCACATGATTTATCTACAGTTTAGTTGTAATTCCAGATTTGTCCTGGGGAGAAGGTTAGTGTAGTTTCCACTTAGTCCTCTGCCATATTGGATCTCTCACAACTCATAACATTTCAATGCAAATACATTTTTATATTTTCCAGGGATGTTCTGATTACCAGACTTGGTGTATATTGCTTGAGATATTAGAGGATAAAGAGGAAAATAGGGAATTTGTTATGGTTTAAGATTCCACTGGTTTCCTATTACTACTATAACAAATAACCACAAACTTAAAGTGGCTTAAAACAACACATGTGTATTCTTTTACAGTCTTGGAGGTCAGCGGTCTTAAGTCAGTTTCCACTGGACTAAAGTCAAGATGTCAATAGGACTGATTTCTTCATTCTGAGGGGAGAATCCTTTTCCCTAACATTTTCAGATTTTGTTTGCTGTTGGCATTCCTTGGCTTATAGCCCTTCTCTCCATCTTCAAAGTTCACCATTCCATTCCCTTCCTTCTGTTATCACATCTCCTATCTCTGATTGTGACATGTCCTGTTTCCCTCTAATGAGGACTGTTTTGATTATATCCGGCCTCTCAAGATAAACTCTCCATCTCAAAATCCTTAATTTAATCGCATCTGCAGAATCCCTTTGGCTATATAACATTCACAGATTCCAGGGATTAGAACATGGACATATTTAGAGAGTATTATCCAGCCCTGCACAAAGATAGAGAGACTATTATAGATATCTTCCCTATTTGGCAATTATATCAAGGATAGACCCTGACATTCTACATTGCTGAGGTCATTATGGGCAATGGGAGAGTGTCTTGGCCAGTGTCACACAGCGAGTTGGTACTGGCAAAGTCACTGTATTTACTTTGTAGTATGGCCAACCCTGTAGGGGAGTTTAGGTATTGTGCTGGTTAAAGGTAAGAGAATAGACCAGATAAACCTTTCATATCCATTCTAGTTCTATAATGTTAGCTAACACTCACTAAACACTTATGTGCAATACACTTTAAATGTATTATCTTTTAAAGTTATTTATCATAGTAATCTATGTCCATAGTTTTAAAAAATAATGAGTAATGAAAGAGTCACATCAAGCAATAGCCCCCTGATTTACTCTCCTCACCTCTTCCTACAGAGGTAACCTCTCTCAACTCTTAGTAGTTTCTACTAGCTTTCGCCTCCACATTTTTTTTACTTTAAGGTTTTGTTTATTATTTTTTAGAGAGAAGGAAGGGAGGGAGGAAGAAAGGGAGAGAACCATCAATATATGATTGCCCTTCACCTGTCTTCAGCTGTGAACCTGGCCAGAGACCTGGCTTGCAGCCTGGTTATTTGCCCTGACTGGGAACTGAACCAGTGGCCTTTGGGATTGCAGGCAAGTGCCTATCCACTGAGCAACCAGCCAGGGCCTTGCCTCCACTTTTAAGTAATGTAGTCAGGCTGCTCTTACTTGAGTTATCAGTTTTAGGGAGTTTCTAAAAATTCTTATTATTACATTTGAAGATTTAGTTAACACTGCCACTTTCTTCCTACTATCTCTCCCCTACCTTTCCAGTGTAATTATATCACAATTTGCAGTTAAGTCTGTGCTTAAACTATAACAAATATGTGAGTGTGGGAAAGAGGAAAATTCCCTCAAAGTTCTTCTGGCTTGTTTAATAATCAAATTGACATGAGACATACTAACAGGAGAAAAAAAAACAAATGTATTACATATGTACATATGAGTTCCTCAAGAATATGGGACCAGAGGATAAATGGGGCAGTGAAGGCTTATATACCATCTTGAGATAAGGAGAAGGTAGGGGGAGGGTACTGGTTTAGTACTTCAAAGGACAGAACTGCTTGATAAATAAATGGTTGCTGTGCCATCTTTAACAACTGGACACAGAGAGGACTTTAACCAAACGGGTTTACTAGGCACCACCCTGTGTATTACACTAGTTCATGTTTAACTATAGTTGCCTGCTATAGTAGCTTCATTACTGGAGCAGGTCCTCTATCTAAATTCTTGTAGGCAATTGGGGGGAAGGTCAAAGGTTCTTTCTGAATCATTTGTTTCTTAAAAATAAGCAGCTTAAAGTAACATTCCAAAAGAGACATGTTTTGGGGTGGTAAACTCTGCTCCTCCTCTAAGCATTGCTCACTGCTAAGCCAGGTAGTTCACCATGATTTTGTGTCATTTCTTATACATTGTTTATCCTGGGGTTCATAACTGCTTGATTTTTTTAAAGTATACATATTTGCTGTTGTATGTGAACCAATTATTCTTTCTCTTCCTTCACAAATGTTCCAGATGATCAATCACCTAGCAATAATTTTCAAAATACTTATACTGATCCATTCTTTTCTCTCCATAGTCCTCCATTCTGCCATTCCAACCTGGACTTTTCCCCTGGAGGTCTGGTGCAGAGCTATCGCCACAGAACTTTGCTCTTATCATCTTCCCATACTGGATACCCAAAGGCCCCACAGCAAGTGTCAGGTCTCCAATTAGAACCCAAGTTCAAAATCTAACATCAAACCTTAGCTGTCATGCTATATGGCTTCTACAAGTCAAACATTCTAAAGAGTAGTTATGAAGTCTGAGCAGGAGAAAGTTGTTAAATGGTAATTACTAATGATGGCTGTGTTGCTTTTTTTTTCCCTCCCTCCCTTCCTTCCTTCTTTCCTTTCTCTTTCTTTTCTTTCTTTCTTTCCTTCTTCCTTCCTTCCTTCCTTCCCTCCTTCCCTCCCTTCCTTCCTTCTTTCCTTTCTCTTTCTTTTCTTTCTTTCTTTTCTTCTTCCTTCTTTTCCTCCTTTCTTTCTTTCTTTTGCTGGGTACTGTGAACTTTTTTGATGGTGCATGATGAGGTAGTGCTCCCTAAGCACTTCAGGGAGTTGGGGATGGAAACTGTGGAGGTCAGTCGGTTCTCAGTGTGTTAGGGGATTGATTTCAGGCTAGGACTCCCCAGAAGCTGAGGACCTTTCTTCCTCTTGCTGGGGCTGGTGATACAGGGGCTCTTATCTCTGGGAGGCCATGTGGACCATAAGGCCCACCACTGTGTTGCTATAGCCAAATTGATTGTCATACCAGAAAATGAGCTTGAGAAGTGGTCATTGAGGGTAATGCTAGCTAGCTCCAGCATCTAAAGTGGAGGGGTGGGTGTCACTATTAAAGTTACAGGAGACTACCTGGTCCTCATATAGCTCAGGATGCCCTTGAGAGGGCCCTCTGATGCTTTTTCACTACCTTCTTTAATTCATTGTGTTTGATAGCTTTCTAAGGTGGCAGGCCAGATCCACAACTGATATCCATGCCAGGGAGCTTCTCATTCAGCTCAGGGGTGACCTTGCCCACAGTTGGCAGCACCAGTATAAGCAGGGATGATGTTCTGGGCAGCCCCTCAGCCATCACACCAGTTTCCTAGAGTGGCCATCTTTTGGCATTGATGGCATAGACTGTGGTCACAAGCCCCTCCATGATACCAGGGGCACCAAGCAGTTGGTAGTGCAGGAGGCATTGCTGAAAATCTTCATGGAGTTGTCACACTTGTCATGGTTCACACCCATCACAAACATGGGGGCATCAGCAGAAGGGGCAGAGATGATGATACTCTTAGCTCCACCCTTCAAGTGAGCCCAGTTTCTCCAAGATAGTAAATACACCCATGGACTCCACAACAGCATCACCCCATTTGATGTTGGTGGGATCTCACTCCTGGAAGATGGAGATGGACTTTCCATTGATGACAAGCTTCCTGTACTCAGCCTTGACTGTGACTTTGAGCTTGCTATGAGTAGAATCATACTAGAACATGCAGATTATGTAGTTGAGGTTAGTGAAGGGGACATTGATTGCAAAAATATCCACTTTGCCAGAGTTAAAATCAGCCCTGGTGACTAGATGCCCAATACAGCAACCGCGTCTCAGGGTTGCAGCTGATCCCGCACAGGAAGAGGCAGCTGTCAATCGAATAGGAGGAGCAGAGAGCTTGGTTGCACTGCTTTTGAACTCTATACTTGCATACACTTTCAAAACAGGCAACACCTCTCAAAGTGCTGGAATTTGCTCTTCACACCTGGAATAAACAGCAGGCAAACAGTGAATTATTTTTAACCTCACAGACATTGCTACATGAATTTGTTGCCACTTCAGGAATCCTTCTTTCCTATAGTAAGGCTTTGTTCAAAAGCAACATCTGGCTAAGGGGTTTTTTTCCTCCCTGATATATTTATTTTCTCCACTTTCTCTCCTAAGTCTGGTGGGAATACAGCCTGACCAAACGGAGGGGCAATGTAGCTTGTGTTTGAGCCATGTATCCATGTATCCACCTCCCTTCACTCCCTGTACTCTCGTTTACACACACAGACTCCCTGAGCACTCAGTCCCAACCAGGTGAAAAGGAGAGAAAGTCCTGGTCAGTATTAGAAGATAAGGTCTTATTACCAACCTGTTGGATTGGAATTGTGAGTCTGAGTGGCACAAGAAGAGGGAAAGAAGAGAGGGGTGTTATGAGGGAATTTAAAGCTGCTGCAAATATTCCTGAATGCCATTTTGCATCCTCCTTTTAATACTTTGAATTCTCTCACAGACATATACCACAGAAAAGCCACAATTACAACCAGATTTTACCATCCACCCAGATGAAACCAGAATCCCCAAAGGACAAGAGCCCTTTCAGAAGCAAAGCCCCACACACACAATTCCATTGAGGTCGTTCTGCACCATAGCTCTCTCTCCTCTCTCCTTTTCTCTTTTTTCTTTTTTCCTTTGCTTCCATTTTCCCCACTCTCTCTCTCTTCTTTTCCCCTGGTGCTCCTTCCTTTAAAAAAAAAAAAAAAAAAAGCCACCCTCTTGTTTATCTGTTTGTGCTGCATGTGTGTAGCTCAGGGACCTCCCCAGAATAGTTTATTATGGCTTTTCTGTTTAGCTTGACTGCAGTATAGCAGAGATAATACAATCATGTCTCAGTTACATATGGTCTCGGAGGCTGACAAGCAGAACAACCTCTGCTTTGTTTGTGTTTTACTTATGGTATTATATGAGCCACATGGGGCTGCTGTGCTTGGTTCCTTCCACAGGACAGATCAGAGAAGGAGCCAGGCTCTCCCACTTCCATCCACTACCACACACACACACTCCACAACAACTCAGGGCATGGGGAGGTGGAAGATAAAGATCAAGCCTAAAGAACACTGGAGGGCACATGGGGAAGGTGGTGTGGTGGGGAGGGTGGAGGTGAGAAAGTAAAGTACTACTGGGGTAGACAAAATTAGTTATAACATTCTTTTAAGTTAATAAAGCTATTATAATAATCATAACCCGCCTTCCCCCCCCCCCATAGGAACAATTGTAAACCTACTTTTGCCCACACTTGCATTCATTGAGGTGTTCACATATTGAGGTGTTTACATAGATAGACACATCACCCTCCTGCATCTCTTTGGAATATATATTGTTGCCCCATTTTCTCTCAGAGAAAACTGAAATCAGTCATCTACTTGGCCTTTTCCCTGTTAAGTGGTAGACCTGAAATTGAATTCTTACCTGTTTATCTCCAAAGTTTTTCAGAGTCCACTACAATGCTTCTGTCTACAGTGGGTGGGTGGCTGCATGAGTTCTTAAAAGCACTTCTGATACTACAGCCAGTGACACAGGTTAGATTATATCACTCTTCTAAATTTGAAACAGAATGTGGTTATGTAACATCATGGGGGTTTAGCATCATCTTTAGACACATTCCCAACAGGCATGGATCCCCAGCCATTGGAGGAAATGTGGTGTTGTATCTCGAAAGCATTTTGAAAATGGTGAGATTTCAGTACAGCCTGCTAATAAGGTGGTATTGTCAGTATTGCAGTTAAAATGGTAAGATTTTACCTAAAAATTCACAAGTGATGACTCAGCAGAGAGGAATTAGGAATATTAGAGATAGAACAATGGAAGACCCAAGCCACAAGTAATTATTGAGCTTCTTCCAGATGCTGGGTGCTAAAAAAGAAAATTGTAGATAGATCCACTGATCAGATAGCTTAGATTTTCTGGACAATTCCAATTCTAAATATTTTCTTTAACAAAAGAGAATCAATGACAGGTACTAGATATTTCATAATTTTGGCATTTAAATCATATGAAATAATAACAATAGCTAATATTTGTTTCATGCTCTCTATGAACAAATTCTAAGTGTGAAAAAAAAATTCTAGGTGTGATTCTTCACTATCTCATCTAATCTTGCAACTACCCATGATGTAGTTGCTATTATTAAGTACCTGGCTAACAGAGGTGACCAATAAATATTTGTTGAATGAACCATCACCCTGTTTTCTAGACTAGAAATCTAACCTATTGAGATATTTTGTAACATGTCCTAAATCAATCAGCTGGTGAGGATTGAGTGGGAATATGAACCCAGGCAATCAAACTCTGCCACCTGCCCGCTACACCACTGCCCAACATAGCCTGCATTTTTAACCACTCATGCTACTGCCTCTCTACAAGGCTCTTAGACTGACTTTTCACCCTGAAAGCAACAATAGATCCTTCATCAGAGCATGTGATACAATTTCTAATTTGAAATATATGATGATCCTATGTGCAGAAAGTGGCAAAGAGAGTTTGTGGCTTCAGATATAAGGGATCCCTACAAAAGTCAAAGAAGCACTAATGTGGTGAGACCTGTTTTCCTTGGAAAAGAAAGTAGTTTCACTGAAGAATACTTAAAACAGCCTAGGCTATGGGCACTACCACCTAGGGAGACCCAAAGGTGGGGGATCCCATTTAGTCTGGGCCTGAAGAAGGGTTTGATAGGAAACCTCTCTATTATAGGAAGGTGCCAGCTCAGCTCAGAAAAATGTTATGGTCCAGTCATTAGCAATCACTATCTCCTTTCAACTGCCTCCTCAGGCCTCAGGCCTGAATCACAAAGGGTGAACCTAGGCTCAGACTGGTATCTACAAACCTATTCAGTTTTAGTGTAGTGGCTATAGCTACCTGGAGTGGCGGAAGCAGTATTCATAGCATATGTCTTATGTGCTAGTGACTTTATATACATTTACTCATTAATTCTTCCAATCTCCCTTATGAGAATAATTTTATGAAACCCATTTTGCAAATGAGGAAATATTTGCAAATGAGGATATATTAGAGATTAAAACCAAGAGTTTCATGAACAGCCAGAATCTAAATAGGAATAAACAAATGTTATGGATAGCCTTGAAGAAGAAGGGGCAGTTGTAAAAGTCATGCCTGGGAAAGAGGGAGGATTCCATTCCTTCCCTTGGAAAAAGCTGAGGGTTATGGGGTGATATGTGTACGAGAGCATTGGTATGTTTTAGTACAAGCTAATTGAACCACCTGATTCTCCTCCACCATCTGTCTTCCAGACTCATGATCATTGCTCCCAGCCCCAGCAACCAGTCACTATAGCAGCCTGAGCTCAGAATAGTTCCTAATTTCACCAGAGCCAAGAAGTGATAGCTTTACACTCTATGCACCTATAACAGGGTACCTCCAAAAAAAGGAAAGAGGGTGCCTAGCATTTACTTATTTTAAAATATCTATTGAATACCTACTACAGTATGTAGCAGCACATTTCTAGACATCAGAACAGCCCAGTGAACACAGCAAAAAAAAAAAAGAAAGAAAGAAAGAAAGAAAAAGAAATTATAATAACACACCCTGCCCTCATGGAGATTATTTTCTACCAAAGAGACATAATGTTCATCATCATCAATCCACTCACCTTCCTCAAAGGAAAGTCAATCCATCTAGGAGCCCAAAGGTAATGACAGAGCTTCACAGTGATAAGCTCCTCAAACTGGGCTTATTGTCACATCTTCCCAGCATCTGTCCTTTAGTTTCCACAGTGTAAGACAAACAGGGCCAAGTGTCCAAGTCTCCCTAATGCAAACTCCATCCCACCAGGGCTCTTACTTGGCCCCTCTCCAGAACCTATGCTCTGAGTCCTTGCTTCTTCACTGGTTTGCATCATAAATATGTAATGCTAGGCTAAGAAGCCACCCAGCCCAACCTGCTCTGCCTTGCATCCATAACAACCTTATCAAAGGGTTTTTTTCTGAGCAGGGAGAACAGAGAGCCCTCCAGGTTTTGATGCATAGTAGGTGAAGGCTGGATGTGCTGAAAGCTGATTGAAATCAGTGAAGTCAACAAAATCCAGCTAAGAGTGAACAAAAATTGGGAGAGAAGCATCACGTTTCTGTTTTGTTTTTTGTAATGCCCTGCACTTTCCACCTTCTGTTTCTAATGGGAGGTCTTTGTCTTAAACAAAACTGTATTGCATTGGTTTGTAATATTTGTATAAACTTCAGGTTTTGCTGACCCACAATTTCTACACCCTTTGTCCTATAGCAGACTAGATTTGTGGCAAGGGATGGTGTGGAGGTAGAAGGAAGTGGGCTTTAGACTGGATTTTCACATTTAGAGGAAACACACACACACACACACACACACACACACACACACACACTTGCAAATACTCCCGTTCCATTTCAGGAGAGGAAAGTCTGCTCTCTGTCTTTTGATGTTGATAAGAGTACTGCTTATCAAGAGTGCAATACTAACTAACTCAAGGGCAAGTGACACACTCTATTCAAAGTCTGCATCTGCACATCCTCACACACACTCACAGGCCCTCACACACACTCTCCCTTGACAGAGATTCTGCCTGGACTGAAATTTCTCTGAGAGCAGGAGCTTTGTCCTGTTCTGTGCACCCTGAATAATGTTTGGGTGGTGATCAATAAATGTTTGTTGAATGAATGATGCTCAGCTGAGACTTAGTGGTGCTAATAGCAGTCTCCAAATCCTCTGCACAAGGAGAAAGGGGTCTGTAGGTGAGCTTTAACCCTCATGGAAAAACAGAAAACCACCTGTGGCCACTGCACAGAGGAGAGACCAGAACGGACTCAGAGCCTCAGAAAGTACTGGTGAGTAAGCAAGGACTGAAGTGCAAAGAGGCTTTCTTCAAATTCTCAGGCAACACCTTCCATCTCTGAGCAATGTGTAGGTGAAAGTGATGCTGATTTGGAATCTCATTTAAACTGGCCAGGGAATTTTATCCATTGCATTCCACCTTACCAGAGGGAATTGTGCTTCCTGCTCTCCAAAGTGTTGCTGATTGCTCTCACCTCACTCCTGACCCAAATAAGCTTGCTATCTATTTCGAGCCCCTCCCTGTGAAGATAAGGCAAGGTAAACCCTGATCATATAGCTGAAGTACAAAACTTCTCACCCTAACCATCTTATCCAGGAGACTAACAACAGTAAACACCAAAAATATATTTCTTCTTGGATTGGAAACCATTCCCGCTGGCTTAAAAGGAATCCTAAAGGCACATGTTGCCACCCATATAAAGGTAGTGGAGACTTTTTTATCACAGTACAATGTTTACCTCCCCATTTGTAAATTTATGAGAGGCTAAGTCAAGAAGTTCATAGAGATAGTAGTAATGTTAGCTAGATAAGCAGCCAATTCTGTCATCATCTTTCATGTGGGCCATTGCAAAGTCTTTCTAATGCATCTCTCCCTACACCTATCTTTCAAAGTGCTACCCCAGTAACCCTCCAGAAAAATAAATCTGACAGATAATAACAAGTGTTGGCAAGGATGTGGAAACTTGGAACCCTACATATTACTTGTGGGAATGTAAAACAGTGCAGCTGCTTTGGAAAAGGTTCAAAAGATTAAACAGAGTTACAATATGGCCCACCTATTTTACTCCTAGGTAAATACCCAGGAAAAATGAAAACATATGTTCACACTAAAACTTGTACATGAATGTTCAAGGTAGCATTGGCCAATCATAATAGCCAAAAGGTAAAAACAATCCAAGTGCCTGTTAACTAATGAATGAGTAAGTAAAGTGTAGTATATCCATACAATAGCATATTATTCAGCAATGGAGGGATCTTGAAAGCATTATGTTAATAAAAGAAGCCAGTCACAAAATGCTCCATAGAATATGAACCCATTTATATGAAATATCCAGAATAGGCAAAGAATAAACACAAAAAATAGATTAGTGATCACCTAGGGTTGGAAGGACATTGGCAGAATGTGGGTGGGGGCAGGGTGAGTGTTAGTGCTAAAGATATGAGGTTTCTTTTAGGGGTGATGAAAATGTTCTACAGTTTATTGTGGTAGTTGAGCAACTTGGTGAGTATATTTAAAAACCATTGCACTGTACCCTCTAAATAGGTGAATTGCATGGTATGTGAATTATATCTCAATAGAGCTGTTACCCAAAATAGAGGAAAAAATATTTTAAATTTGTTTATATCCCTAACAAAGACTTCTGCTAGTTTCCTGTCACCCAAAAATAAAATCCAAGCCCTTTGGTCCTTCACAAAAATACTCCTTTGACAATCTGGCTCTACCCTACTTCCAGCTTTATCTTCTCCCTTTGATGAGGAGCTAGGCCCTGAGTTCTGGTTCTGGAACATCATGCCATTGCTGCCACCAGAAGCCTGGCCTATGTATTGTGTTATTGCCACCTAGAATGCCTGTTCTCTGATTTGTAGCTGACCAATACTGGTTTATCATTTGGGATCCAAGAGGAGCATTACCTCCTCCTATGAAGCCTTTCCCAGCTTTCCCAGCTTTCCCAGCTTTCCCAGAGATAATTTCTTTCACTTCTGGGCTGCCACCACATTCTATTTATAATTTATCCTGGTGCGTATCACATTTTATTTTAAATATCTGTCTGCATAGCACCTTCCCCAATATCCTGGACTATCAACTCTTCAAGGACAGAATCTTTGCCTTATTTATCTTCCTACCCTTTTCTCCACCCCACTCCCACCAGGTGTCACTAAACAAGTATATATTGAGAGAGAGTCTAACCCATAAAGTAGTTAACAAAGGAGAGAGAAAAGATATAACGTTCCCAAACATTAAAAGGAGGACATAGGGGAAAAACAAGAGAAGAAGACAGACTCTGGCACCAAAAGAACGAGATTAAAATTTCATCCACTCCATTCTGACTGGACGAACTCAGCCAACACTTTAGTTTCCTCCCTCACAAAAGATAATATATAGCTGTGATAATCCCATTAAAAACAAGTGCTGTTGCCTTGGCTGGTGGCTCAGTGGATAAGGCACCAGCCTACGAACCCAAAAGTCTCTGGTTCGATTCCCAGCCAGGGCACGTAACCAGGTTGCAAGCCAGGTCTCCAGCCAGGTTCGTACCTGGAGGCAGGTGAAAGGCAACCACACATTGATGTCTTTCTCCCTGTCTGCCTCTCTCCCTTCCCTGCTCTCTAAAAATAATAAATAAAATCTTTAAGTAAATAAGTAAAAACAAGAGCTGAGTAATCACCTAGTGCTAGTCACTAGTGTTAAATGATTTCACTTACATTATCCTAATGACCACAACAACCCTATGAAGGAAGTATTATTGTACACATTGCACAGGTGAGGGAACTCAAGACTTCAGATCTGTCTCTCTAACCCTTCCCTCAAGCCTGAGCTGTCAATCACCTCAACAATTTGCATGTGTAAACTGAAAGTTGCAACTGATTATTTTAGTTTTTTTTTTCAACTGTCAAAGGACAGTGGAGGTAAATAGCAATAGGAACCACTCTAAGCACATCTTCCTGATTTGATCTGTATTCAAAGTGCTGGACCTTTCAAAATTAATTTTCTGACCCGGGTTTCTAGATTTTTACCAGGAGGCAAATGTACACATGCTTACTTCCATCCACTAGTCTTTGTCCAGCCAAGTCTCTCATTTTTAGAACCCAACGCAAATCCAGTCTTCTTTAAGACATCCTCTTAAACAACATTTTCTTATATTCTTTGAAGCCTTATATTCTGAACCATTTATTTTAACCACACACCTCTAAATTTTGCCTCCACTCACAGACAAAATTGTCAATTTATACCTCTACTTAAATCTCCTTATAGCCCACTGATTTAGTGATATCCTGTATTACATATTCTATCCTCACCACTCCATTCGAGTTCCATTCTCTGATGTTACCCACAGTCCTACCTCAATTCCAGGTTAAATATATTTTTCAAAGTGCCATTCCCTAATTTCCTGCAGCATTTGACCTTTGACAACACTGACTCTGTCCTCCTGGACACTCAGTTCCCTCCTAAACAAGGTACCTTTGCTTCACTGACCTCACCTCACCCCACTTTGTCACTCCTCTCACTGCCTAAAGCTCAGGTGTGGCCCTAGACTCCCTAGTCTTCACACTCTACCTTTAGGTGTCATGTCTCCTGTATCTGAAGCACCAGCCTTTATTTTTTTCCTTAGCTCCAGGTGAGTATCTCCAACTACCTTCTGGACATTCTACTTGGGCAGCTCACTGTCACTTAGCATTCAGTCTGTCTATGAGTGCTGAGTGCTAGTTTTGTATAACATGAGCTGTAAATATCATCAGAAACCATAAAATACTCCTCCCATTTTCTTCATACCCCAACACAACCTAGTCTCCAGCAAAATAGAACTAGAGGCATGGAAACAAGGAACAGATTGACAATGACCAGAAGGGAGGAGGGAAAGAGAGAAGGGAGGAAAGAAGGGGAAGGGTCTAGTTAAGGAACTAGTATAAATGATCCATGAACATGGACAACAGGGTGAGGATTGACTGGGAGTGGGAACAGTGGGCTGAGAGTGGAGAGCAATAGGGGGAAAATTGGGACAACTGTAATAGAACAACAATTTTTTAAAAACTAAAAAAATAAAAGAATGTCACATGAACTTGTTTAGCCCACCAAATGAGTCCACTGAGATAGGAACATTCACTTTTTCAAGGATCTATCGATATTTATATTTATATCTAAATATACAGATATTTCTATATATACCTATATAGAGATATCAGGACTTATTTTTTTAAGATTTTATTCATTATTTTTAGAGAGGACAGGGAGGGAGGAAGAAGGGAGAGAAGCATCAATGTATATATGGTTGCCTTTCACCTGCCTCCAACTACGGACCTGGCTAGAGACCTGGTTTGCAAGCTAGTTATGTGCCCTAACTGAATATCGAACCAGTGACCTCTGAGTTCACAGGCCAGCGCCTATTCACTGAGCCACCAGCCAGGGCTAGAATCTGTACTTTATTTTAATTAATTAATTAATTTTTAAAGATTTTATTTATTATTTTCAGAGCGGGGGAAAGGGAGAGAGGTAGAGAGGGAGAGAGACATCAACGTATGGTTGCTTTTCACCTGCCTCCAACTATAGATCTGACTGGAGACCTGGCTTGCAACCTGGTTATTTTCTCTGGCTGGGGAATAGAACCAACAACCTTTGGGTTCACAGGGGGGCAACTTATCCATTGTGCCACTGGCTAGACCTAGGACCTATATTTTAATAGCAGGACCCTTTCAACTAACAATCAACAAATCATCATTTGGTGCCTACTCTGTGCCTAGCACTGTGCTAAATGCTTCTTGAGATACAGTGATGATTACTACATAAAACCTATCATTAAGCAAATTACAGCATGTACTGTCTCAAAAATAGCACAGCATAAAACCAGACTCATACTCTTTCATCATGGCTGAAAATCATTTTAGTCACTCATGTTTATAACAGTTGGGGTGGGGGTCTGCCTATTGCTTCTTCATCTTCTCCTCCATTGCCCCAAATCCTGCTCATTCCTCTTCCTTAGCATCCCTTGTGCCCATTTTCTCCTACTATCCCTCAGTGTATACACTCAGGCCCTTGTCACTTTATGCCCAGGCCTCTTCAATGAGACCTTTCCTCTGCAAGCCTCTCCACACTTCTTCCTCCTTTAAAGGCCCTCTCATGCCCTCCTGGGCAGCTCATTTAGTTGGAGCATTGCCCCGTGCACCAAAAGGTTGTGGGTTTGATCCTAGGTACAGGAGGCAACCAACCTCTCTCTCTCCCTACTCTCCCTCTCTCTCTCTCCCTTTCTCTCTAAAATCAATAAACATATGCTCAAATGAATATTTAAATAAATAAATAACCCCTCACACTTTCCAAAGTCACTCTCCTAAGACGCCAATTTCAGGAACTCACTCCCTGTTTAAAGTTGTCATTACCTATAACACCTTTCACAAATTAGAGTCTTAAAGTCAGGAAAACCCGCAGGGGAGTCTCTGTGTCAAAATTCCTGCTTGTTGTTCTCCCCTCTACAAGACCCCCTCCTTTTGAATTCATCCAGGAATGAGGAGCTCATTCCATTCTAAGCAATCCATTCCATTGTTAACCTCGTTGTTAGAAAACCCTTCTCATGTTGACTCTACTGTCTTCTCTGTCATTTCCATACATTGGTTCAAATGATCTATTTCTACTTCTTACTAACTCCTCCATCACTTTAGTTTCTTAACAATCCAGGGACTTTCTGCCTCCAACTCAACTCCACCCAGCCTCGCTGCCTCCCACAAGCTCCAATCCTCTCTGTCCCCATCTACTGGGCAAAGAAGGAAAAGGAAAAGAGGCTAATTGTGGAAAGGCCTTGGTCTCTGTAATACCCAAATGGAAAGTGCGGCCCCCTTCCCCACCAGCCACGGCTTTGCTCATTCCTATCCTATGGCAGTCATTCACTATTACACACACACATACACGGAGTACACGAAGAACAAAGTTTGAAAATAGACACATAGGTTAACACTAAAATAATGAAAAGTTTGAACTGTTTTTAACAGTTGAATCTGCATATTCTAGAGCAATGGATCCGGGCATGGAGGAAGTGGCAATTAGCTGCTTCCAGGGGACATTTGACCACATCTAGGGACATTTTTAGTTGCCGCAACTGTGGGGTGTGCTGTCAGCATCTAGTGGTCAAGGATATTGCTAAACATCCTACAAGACAATCTCATCCCCAGAACAAAGAATTATCAGAGTTAGCTGAGAAACCCTGCTATAAATCTATACCTCTATTTTTATTTTCTCCTCCCAGTTTGCCTAGTTTGGAAACCTATGCTGGTGGGGCTGGACAGAATTCTGGGAGGCTGCCTAGGGCATGCCCACTCTCAGCACACCTGCAGGTTTGTGCTGTGAACTCCCATCCCTGACCCCTTGTGCTCCAGGCAAGCCCATTGAGATAATTAGGCCAGTGAAGTAGTCAATCAGCTGTGCCCCACTGAGTTTCCCCTGGGTGTAGCGGCAGAGGGAGAAAAAACAGAAGCAGGGAGGATAAACTCCAGGAAAGGGAACTGTGGACCCTTGGGGTGGTGAAGAAGTCTGCGCAAGGAAGGTGAACAAGGTCGCATTTTGTGGCCAGTCTGAAGATTTCTTACCTTCCATCTGCTAATGATTAAAAACATTTCTCCTTGCAGCTTAGTACAAACCTTACAGTTTACAGAGTGTTCTTTACTTGGTATCTCATTTAATTCTCACAAACATAGGGAGGGCAATTGTGACTGGCCTGTTTATTGAAGGGGAAACTGAGTACCATGGAGACTCCAGATCTCAGAATGAGCTCAAATCTTAGCAGTTTCTTGAGAAATATTTCAGAGAGAGAAAGGAACAGAAAGTGACAGACAGAAGAGAAAAAGAAATGAGAGAGTGAATGTGGAGTCAGGACAAATAGTCTCTGAGTATAATAGACACCCCATGAAATGCTTGTGTATTCTTTCATTACTTGTCTTTAAGAAAAAACTCTTATTAGAAAAATGAGAACATTACCTTAACACAGTGCAATAGAAAGAACTAGAGTCTAGGATCCCAATCTCCTGGATATACCCACTTTTGCCCCACCTGACTGGGAGCTGGGGCCTATCACTTCAGGAGCTCCTTCCAATTCTTGAATCTCTGATTGCCTTCATATTCACCTTCCCAGGCTGCTCAAACTATGGCCATAGCCTAAAGCAGCTGGGCAAGGACTAGCTTATACAGGTATTTGTGACCAGCACTTGCAACACCCCAAAGCAATGTCACAGGCATGGAGTTTTCATCTGCACCACAACCTTCAGAGGAAGATAGGGCAGAGATAACAAATCTCCCCTTTCTGGGAAGAGATGGGACATAACCAAAAAGGTATTGGAGGAGGGATCAAGAGATGTGCTCTCTCTTCCAGGATGGCCATTCCCTATCTAGGCTCTCCCCAACTTTCAACACTCCAGGGGGACTATAATTAGGATAACCTGGTGTCTTCACCTGGATCCACAAAGGGCCTACATGTCCCAGACACTGCCTTATCTCTCTAACTATGTCTTCCATCACTCCCTGCTTTATCACTCACTCCAGAGACACTGGGTCCCTCTCTTTGCTTGAACACACTAAGTTTACTCCCTCTTTAGAGTCTTTATCCTTGCTGCCCTCTGTCTGAAGAGCTCTGTCCCCAAATAGTCACATGGTAGTTCTTTCCCATCACTATGTCTCCAACCAAATGTCACTTTCTCAGGGAGGCTTTCCTAACCACTCTGGCTAAAGTAATCTTAACTCCCCACCTTTTAGTTTCTAGAACTTGATTTTATATGATCTCTTCTAGATTTAGGAGGGAATACTGCTCATGTTTCTGTCAATGTGGAGGATCTTTCCATTATACAGAATAACACTACTGGTCTCTCCCCAGTCTTAACTCACTTCCCTGCATTGTGAGTGTGTCTTATCTGACTTTCAAATTTACAGAAGTTGCCGAGACTACTGCCTCAGCCTCTCTCTCTTTTTGTGGGATCTACTTCCTGCCGAGAGCAGGAGTGCTAGTCTGCTCTGGACCAAGAAGCAGGTTTAGTGATTGAGTTTCTTCCCTCTTGGAGGAGGCTTATGATTGACTATCTCTGCCATGGACTGGATGTACAAAGCTGTCTAGTTCCAGGGTCTAACACCATAAAACCCATTGTTGCTGCACTCCTGAGCCATATCCTCTGGCCTAGCTTTGATGAGCCATAAAGCTAGTGTTGGGGCCTGACTCATATGTCTGTCTCTCCAGTTCAGAACTCAGGCTGGAACAGCTATGTCATTAATAGGCTCCACTAAACCACAAGATGTACCTCTTCCTGAAAGCATCGTGTTTATTGATTGATTCATTTGTTTACCTGCCTATTGCCTGCCCCTCCCCCTACATACACATACCTCTCTCTTGCTACCACCCCTACAGAGTGTAGCTCCATGAGAGCAAGAATTCTATTTCTTTTGTGCATATATTCTGTGCCTAGAACAGTGTTTGGTATATGTAGGAGTCAAAAAGTATCTGTTGAATAAATAAAAGAGCATTCTAGATGTCTTGGCATCTAGACCCCCAGACCTTTTCACAGCCTTAGTGTGGGTGTCCCATTAATGACTAAAACTAAATTTTTGACTTGCTCAAAAGAATAAGAATTCAGAATTGGATTCAAGTTGATTTTTTAAAATTATTTCTTTATAGCACAGTGGATAGGTGTCAGCCTGCAAACCCAAAGGTCACTGGTTCAATTCCCAGACAGGGCACATAACCAGGTTGCAAGCCAGGTCTCCAGCCAGGTCTGTAGCTGGAGGCAGGTGAAAGGCAACCATACGTTGATGTCTCTCTCCCTCTCTGCCTCTCTCCCTTCTCCTCTGTCTAAAATTAAAAAATAAAATCTTTTAAAAATAAAGTAAAATTAATTTTTTACTCCTTAGGGAAAGATTGAGTCAGACTACAAACAAGTCAGGAGGCCTCTTGAGTTAACAGGATTAATAAAGTGAGGACACATCAAAGTTAGTTAACTCCAAGAACAAAGGAAAGGAGGGACAGCCACCTTCGTGTCATAAGTTGCCCAGGCTAGTGGGCCCAGATATCTCTTTAGACATGATCTCACCAGATTGTGACTCCAAAGTACTCAGCCAAAGAGGAAACAGGGGAGGGATTGCTTGAGTCAGGAATAAATTTTTCTGTTTCTCCCACTTAAGTGTGCCTGCCCACCAGATACCACTGGGCACCTGCTCTTACAGGAGCACAAGAGTATGCTTCGCTATACTCCTGTCCTCATTGTCCATTTGTTTAATGGACTGGGTAAGCATATTTCTCACAGTTGTAGATGAGACTCATGTCCATGAAATATGATTTCCCTTAAAAGAAAACTGACATATACCAAGGTTCAGTGATGCACTGAGGATTCTACAAGTGACCAGTGGCAGGGCTCTCCAATACCTTTTTGGTTATGTCCCATCTCTTCCCAGAAAGGGGAGATTTGTTATCTCTGCCCTATCTTCCTCTGAAGGTTGTGGTGCAGATGAAAACTCCATGCCTGTGACATTGCTTTGGGGTGTTGCAAGTGCTGGACTCCATGCTCTTCTCCAGCTGCAGAGATAAATGGGCTCCTACAATTCTTTCATTTGGAGAACCAATGAAGTCCAATTTTCCCAATCCTTGTCTTTCCCTGGGTCTATCAGTCCCTGCCAGGTTTTCCATTTAGTATATGTCCTGAGGACCTTAAAATGGGTAGGCTCAAATTCTGCTAGGCTCTAAGTAAAAACTGACTCCAGTAATGGAGCCTGTGAGAGTTCCATCATACCTGGAGGCATCGTGTGAATTTTGCTTCCCAAAACTCAGTGTCTGGTGGACCTGGTTCCCCTACATGCTCACCAAGCTTCATTTGACCCTATTCATGATGACCCGGACAATATGTTGGTTCTTGCTTAAATTTCCTGCTAGTCTAGAGGTGGAAAATGACCCTGAACCCTTGCCTGCTTGGCCAACCTTCCATCATCTTATCTAGCCCTCACCAATTTTCTCAGCCCTGAACCTGAGCCACTGTAGAAGGATCTAAGGCAGATTACAGAAAACTTCCTGAGCAAAGTTTTGCCTCCTCACTGATTTTAAGAACCTCTACTGTTTGCAAAGTCCTGTGTTGGATGTCAGGTCTGGCCTGGTGCCAGTCCGACTTCACCCCTTGCAAGGTAAGCTAGGATCACTGTCCCCACCATTTCTCCTAATGAAACCCTGTAGGCCCACCCAGTCCACCTGCCAGCCTCAACCTCAAGTCCTGCCCCTGCCTATCGGCCCCTGCACCAGTCTCAGCATGGCGCTCCATGGAGCAACTTCCTATCAGGGTTCCTGTCTAAGCACACATAGATAGGAGCAACCCTTCCCTCCAGGGTGGCATCCTTTCCCTGGAGGTGACTGGGCTTTTTCCAAGCAGGCCCTTTTCCTGAGCATTCATGCCATCTGCCTCAACTTCTCTCTTCTCCCCCAGGTTCTTCCTATAAATTTCACATTTGAAACAATATTGGTTTTCTTCACTAATGCCCTTGCCAGCGGTTTTAAGACACACACACCACATGCACACCCACACAGAGGCTACAGAAAACAAACAGCTTAGATCTGTCCATACTTCTGGAAATGAATGTGGTGAGATTTAAAAAAAAAAAAAAATCACAAAGAAAAAAAAAAGATACATCACTTCTGTGCAAACCATGGCCACTTCTCTTATTTTTAATTTTTCCTCAACCCTGGCACCAAGGTAAGGGTTCAGGTGTTGCTGAGGGTCGAAGAGGGCTGTTTTCAAATTTACCCCCCTAAAAACAAAGGGAAGGAATGATTTAACCTTTCCATCTTGTTACCGGAAATGAGAGCTAAAGACTGGAATCCGCAGGATTCTGTGGTTGTAAGGCACCCAGCCTCATCTCCACCCCAAAACCCTCCCCAACTCCCTTGTCCCTCAGCTGATAAGTAATCCTGAGAAGGTTTGTGCACTTTGTTTATTGTGTTTGGCTCAGCAATACATTCTGCTTAGCATCCCCAACCTCAGGCAAATGCTTTCATTTTTTTTTTTGTTTTTGTTTTTCAAATGCTTTCTGATATCCATTTGTATGCTTGAACACAGAGAGCAGTTGGGCTTAATGTCATTTTCTGGGTAACTGCAGAAAGTGGAAGGTCACTGGGCACAGCAAGAACTTGGCTCCTAGGGGTGACTTAGATGCCCAAGGCCTGGTCAGCTCCTCAGGCTCAGCACCCTTCTCTCATCCACAGAGACTGGCCTTTAGGACACAGAAATAGTTACACACCTTCATCTTGCTCCCCTGCCAGGGTGGTCTCTGAATCCACCTAAGACCATGCTCACATTCCTCAGACTTTGCATGTAGGAGAGCAATTCATCGCAACTTTAATGGAGCAGAATAACTGACTCGGAAATGAACTATGTCTTGTTTTTCTCTGCAATAGATGCATCACAAGGGCACAAAAGGTATTTCCTTCCCTCCTCCTTACCCCTCCTTCCATCCCTTTCCAGTCTTTCGTGTCCTTGAGGTCTAAGTTTCTTCACTTGGTTAATAACATTTTCCTGTTTCACAGCACAAAGGAGAGATTGCCAGGTGCAATTTTTGTTAAAATGCAGGGATGATCAAGTGATTAAATAGGGTTTGTCATACAGGGGAGGAGCTTGGAGGCTTTACAGTGCAGGGTTTGAAAAGAAAGGGTCTTGTCCTAGGAAGGATGATTGGATCCCAGGAAGGAGGAGGAAAAGGAAAAGACAGAGATGTGAGCTCCAGAGAACTTAGCACTTCTGAGGAAAGAGGACTCGGGAAAGAGAGGTGCATGGGTGCCCATGAGGACTGGGCACCCTGACCATGGCCTTGGAGACCCATGAAGGTCTCCCATGAGTGAGCCCACACAGACAGCATCAGTTCACCCACGTAGGCCTGAGCAAGGAGCTATGACTCAGTGACCTCCACAGAGCAAGGAACAGACTTAGGATACCTCACCTCCCCACCCCTTTTTGAGAGCTAACAAGCCCTTTTTTTTTTTTTTTTTTTTTTCCGTTTGTTTGTTTTACTGAATATGAGGATGCCCTGAAAACTTTGCAACCTTAGGGTCTGCTCTGGGCATGTTTTTATCATGTGATCACCATCTCACTGGTGGGTGGCAGGCTGTTTGACTCCAGAGAATTTAATAGCAGTGGTTACCCTCTGGTGACAGGATAGGCTTTCAAGAGCTCATCCAGGCTCCCAGGAGCTGCTAAAGAAAGTCTGCAGTAGGGGCCATCAGGCATTTAAATGGATTCTTATTAGTCTGATGGGCCTCGTCCAACTATTTCACCTCTTCCTACCTATTTCCTGACTGTTTTGTTGCTTTCTCTGCTTTGCTGTTCTCTTTCCCTTGGCTCATGTTTGTATATGTGATCCAATTAACTCCCAGTTAGATTTTGGTGTATTTCCTGTTGTCCCTAGCTTCAACCTATTTGCCTTTAGGATTGAGTATATGCTTTTGGTCCTTCCTATATTAAATTTCAGCTACTCTCATTTTCAGCCTTTTGGAGCTTAGCTTTATGTTGGAACACATAGGTGTGCTCTCCCTTCTTACATTCATGGGGCTTTTTTTTTTTTCACAATTTTTTTTAATTGCATTGTTGTTGTATTACATCCATCCCCTTTTTGCTCCCCTCTGTCCCCCTCCCCACCCACCCATTCCCCCCAAAGTCAATCCCACCTGTTAGCCATGTCCATGGTTCCTTTATACTAGGTTCTTGTCCAAGCTACTCCCCTTTCTTGCCTCTGCCTCCACCTTCACCCCTCCCCCCAACCCCTTTTCCCCTGACCACTGAAGGCCTATTCCTTGTATTCATATACTTGGTTCTGTTTTGCTTGTTGTTAGTTTTGCTCATTACTGTCCCATAATGGGTGAGATCATATGATATTTATCCTTCACTGACAGGCTTATTTCACTAAGCATAATACTCTCCAGTTCCATCCATGTTGTTGCAAAGGGTACAAGTTCCTTCTTTCTTTCTGCTATATAGAATTCCATTGTGTAAATGTACCAAAGTTTTTTGATCCAATCATCCACTGATGGGCACTTAGGCTGTTTCCAGCACTTGGCTATTGTAAATAGTGCTGCTATGAACATAGG
>PVIW01010971.1:0-40596 GCA_004026585.1 Noctilio leporinus | reverse complement strand
CATACAAAGGGGCTCCAATAAGGCTATCAAATGATTATTCAACAGAAACAATTCAAGCCAGAAGGGAATGGCAAAAAGTATTTCAAGTCATGGTCAACAAAGGCATGCAACCAAGAATACTCTACCCAGCAAGGCTCTCATTCAAGATAGAAGGAGAAATAAGGAGCTTCCCAGACAAAAAAAGACTCAAAGAATACATTTCTACCAAACCAGCATTGCAAGAAATGCTAAAGGGTCTGCTATAAAAAGAAGTAAACAAATAAAATGAAGAAGCAGAGAAAGCCAAAGAGGAATACAGACACAAATGGAGAAAATGGCAATGAATAAGTATCAATCAATAATCACCTTAAATGTAAATGGATTAAATGCACCAATCAAAAGACATAGGGTAGCCGAATGGATAAGACAACATGACCCACATATATGCTGTCTTCAAGAGACCCACCTCAGAACAAAAGTTCGACACAGATTGAGAGTGAAGGGATGGAAAACTATATATCAAGCAAATGGACATGAAAAAAAAGCTGGAGTAGCAATACTGATTTCAGATAAAATAGATTTTACAATGAAGGACATAAAAAGGGACAAAGATGGACATTTCATAATACTTAAGGGAACAATCCATCAAGAAGAAATAACTCTGATAAACTTATACGCACCCAACATAGGAGCTCCGAAATATATAAGGAAAATCTTGGAAGACTTTAAGAAAGACATAGACAGTAACACACTAATAGTAGGGGATTTTAATACCCCACTATCAACAATGGACAGATCTTCCAAACAAAAAATCCCCAAAGATATTGTGGCATTGAACAACACTCTAGAGGAAATGGACCCAACTGATGTATACAGAGTCTTTTACCCCAAAGAAGCAAAATACACATTCTTTTCAAATGCACATGGATCATTCTCCAAGATAGACCACATGGTATGTCACAAGACAAGCCTCCACAAAAGCAGGAAAATGGAAATCATACAAAGTATCTTCTCAGATCACAATGGTTTGAAACTAGAAAGCAATCTCAAGGGAAAAAAACAAAAATTCTCTAACTCATGGAGACTGAATAACATGCTTTTAAGCAATGAAGGGGTCAACAATGAGATCAAAGATAAAATAAAAAAGTTCCTGAAAACAAATGACAATAAACACACAACAGCCCAAAACCTATGGGATACAGCAAAGGCAATTCTCAGGGGGAAATTTATAGCAATACAGGCCTTCCAAAAAAGGTTACAAGAAGTTTATAAAACAACCTAACCACAAAGCTGCAAGAACTAGAGGAACAACAACAAACAAAGCCCAGAGCAAGTAGGAGGAAGGAAGGAAATCATCAAGATCAGAACAGAACTAAATAACTCAGAGATTCAAACTACAATTCGAAGAATCAACAGGTCCAGGAGCTGGTTCTTTGAAAAAATAAACAAAATTGACAAGCCTTTATCCAGACTCATCAAGAAAAAGAGAGAGAGGACCGAAATAAACAGAATCAGAACAGACTCCCAAACTCTTTCTACAAGGCCAATATTATTCTAATCCCAAAACCAGAGCAAGACACAACTAAGAAAGAAAGCTACAGGCCAATATCTCTGATGAACATAGATGCTAAAATTCTCAACAAAATATTGGCCAACCGGATTCAGCAGTATATTACAAAGATCATACACCATGATCAAGTGGGTTTCATCCCAGGGATGCAAGGATGGTACAACATTTGTAAATCAATAAATGTAATACACCACATCAACAAATTGAAAGATAAAAACCATATGATCATATCAATAGATGCTGAAAAAGCATTTGATAAAGTACAGCAACCATTTATGATAAAAACCTTCAGCAAAATGGGAATAGAGGGTGCATACCTCAACATCATAAAGGCCATCTATGAAACCTGTAGCCAACATCATACTTAATGGACAAAACTTAAGGAAAATGAAAACGCTTAGTGGAGTGCCACACAACTGTTAAATATCAAATACTTTTTAAAAATCTGTTAATGCTATGATAGTTGTGCAATTTCCCCCTCTTTGTCTCTCCTTCCCACAGTCAATCCTTGCACTGTTATTCATGGGTGATGCATATATGTTCATTGTCTAGCCCCTTCACCTTCTTTCAACAGTCACACACTCCACTCTTTTAGCTATCTGTCTGCTTCTAATTTCTGAACTTCTGATTCTGTATTGCTCATTAGTTTATTTTATCCCTCAAATCCTAGTTATGTGCTATTTTTCTTTCATTTCCATGCTTATTTCATTTAGCATAATAGTCTCCAGTCCCATCCATGCTCTCACAAAAGATAGGAAGTCCTTCTTTTCACTGCTGCATAGTATTCCATTGTGTAAATGTACCACAGCTTTTTTATCCACTCACCCATTGAAGGGTACTTAGGTGGTTTTCAAATCTTAGCTACTGTAATTAACACTGCTATGAACACAGGGATGCATATATTCTTTTGAATCTATATTTCAGGTTTCTTGGGATATATTCCAAGAAGCCGAATTGCTGGGCCAAAAGGCAGTTCCCTTTTTAATTTTGCAAGGAAACTCCATACTCTTTTCCAGTGTAGCTATACCAGGCTGCACTCTCACTAAAGTGCACTAGGGTTCCCTTTTCTCCACATCTTCCCCAACACTTGTTTGTTGATGTATAAATGATAGCCATTCTGATAGGTGTGAGATGATATCTCATTGGGGTTTTGATTGGCATCTCCCTGATGGCTAGTGATATTGAGCATTCTTTCATATGCCTATGAGCCCCCTATATATCCTCCTTGGAGAAGTATCTGTTTAGGTCCTTTGCCCACTTTTTAATTGGATTGTTTGTCTTCCTGGTGTTGAGTCATGTGAGTTCTTTACATATTTTGGAGATCAAACCCATATCTGAGGTATTATAAGCAAATATGTTCTCCCATAGAGTTGGTCCTCTTTTCATTTTGTTAATGGTTTCTTTAGCTGTATAGAAACTTTTTAATGCCCTGGCTGGTGGCACAGTGGATGAAGCACCAGCCTGTGAACCCAAAGGTCACTGGTTCGGTTCCTCAGCCAGGGCACATAACCAGGTTGCAAGCCAGGTCCATAGCTGGAGGCAGGTGAGAGGCAACCATACATTGATGTCTCTCACCCTCTCAGCCTCTCTCCCTTCCCCTCTCTCTGAAAATAATAAATAAAATCTTTAAAAAAATACAAAGAAACATTTTAATTTGATGTTGTCCCATTTGTTTATTTTTTCCTTTGTTTCACTTGCCCTAGGACATATATTAGCAAAAATATTGCTATGCAAGGTATCTGAAATTTTACCTCTAGAATTTTTATGGTATTATGACATATCTTTTACCAATTTTTATGAAGTGTATTGTATAAGTTTGTGGTCTAGTTTCATTTGTTTTGCAAATATTATTCCACATCTCTCAACAACATTTATTGAAGAAGTGTTTTTACTCAGTTGTATGTTTTTGACTCCTTTATCAAATATTAGTTGACCATAAAGGTGTGGGTTTATTTCTGGGCTCTCTATTCTGTTCTATTGGTTTATGTGTCTGTTCTTACACCAGTACCAGACTGTTTTGATTACAGTGGCCTTATAGTATAGTTTGATAAGAGGCCATGTGACCCAGCAAACTCTGTTCTTCTTTCTCAAGATAGCTAAAGTTATTTGTGATCTTTTATGGTTCTATATAAATTTTTGGAATATTTGTTTTAGATCTGGAAATATGCCCTTGGTATTTAAAATATGTTAACTATTTTAAATATGTCAAAATATGATATTTTAACAGAGATTGTGTTGAATTTGTAGATTACTTTGGGTAGTATGGGTATTTAAATGATGTTCATTCTTTCAATTCATGAACACAGTATGTTATTAAATAATAAATGGGTCACCAATGAAAGCAAGGAAGAAATTAAAAAGTACCTTGAAACAAATGAAAAGGAACACACAACAACCCAAACCTATGGGACACAGTGAAAGCAGTCCTAAGAGAGAAGTTTATAGCATTATAAACCTACCTCCAGAAGATAGAATTACCACAAAGAAGGAATCTAACTCTACACTTAAAAGAACAACAACTAACCAAGCTTAAAGGGACTGGAAGGAAGGAAATAACCAAAATCAGAACAGAAATAAGTAGTATAAGGACCAAAAATAAAATAAAATAAAATAAAAAAACAATGAAACCAGGAGTTTGTTCTTTGAAAAGATACACAATTGATGAACTTTTAAACAGGCTTATCAAGAAAAAAGGAGAGAGGACTCAAATTAATAAAATCAGAAGTGAAAGAGGAGAAATAACAATGAATACCACAGAATTACAATGGATTGTAAGAAAATACTATGAATAACTATATGTCAATGAACATATAATTGTAATTCAATGTAAATTGAACAATGTGGGTAAAATAGATAAATTTCTAGACTCTTCAATCTCCCAAGACTGAACCAGAAAGCAGAACACCTGAATAAACTGATAATACCTAATGAAATTGAAGCAGTAAAAACTCCCAGCAAACAATAGCCCTGAACTAAATGTTTTAATAGGCAAATTTCACCAATCATTCAGAGAATGTCAGTCCTTCCCAAACTATTCCAGAAAATTTAGAAGAGGTAAGGCTTCCAAGCTTTTATGAAGCCAGTGTTACCCTAATTCCAAAACCAGGTAAAGTCACAAGAAAGAAAGAAAGCTATAGGCCAATAACCATGATGGCCCTTGATGCTAAAATCCTCAAGAAAATACTAGCAAACTGGATCCAGGAATACATTAAAAAATTTGCCATGGTTGGTGGCTCAGTGGATAAGGTGCCAGCCTGTGAACCCAAAGGTCACTGGTTCAATTCCCAACCAGGGCAACATAACCAGGTTGCAAGCCAGGTCTCCAGCCAGGTCCGTAACTGGAGTTAGGTGAAAGGCAACCATACATTGATTTTTCTCTTCCTCTCTGCCTCTCTCCCTTTCTCCTCTCTCTGGAAATAATAAATAAAATCTTTAAAAAGAAATATGTTAAAAAATAATTACACACCATGACCAAGAGGCATTTATCCCTGATGTGCAAGGTTGATACAATATTTGCAAAGCAATAAATGTGATACATCACATAAACAAAATGAAAGATAAAAATCATATGATATCATTAATAGATGCAGAGAAAGTATTTGATAAAGTCCAGCACCCATTTATGATAAAAATACTCAGTAAAGTGGGAATACAGGGATCATATGCAACATAAAGACCATGTACAAAAATCCTACAGCCAACATCATACTCAATGGGCAAAAATCTAAGTGTTTCCTCATAATTGATACTTTTGATGATGTGGTAGATAACTATGAATGATCAGTGGTATAAGCAACCCATGCACAACAGATCTCTATTTGGGAAGGTCGTCTTCAAAGATGGTAAGTCCTAACACCTCATAAGTGTACAGTGTATACTTAACTAAGATATACCAAAAAGAAAAAGAAAATTTATAATGGGTTGAAGCATTGTGTTAACAGAAGATAAAATTATGGATAGAATTATTTGTAAAAGAAAAAAATGCATCTCCTATTCTGAATAGACTAGAGACATGTGGTAGTCCTTTTCTTTATCTTTTAAAAATTAATGATACATCAGAATACTTTAGCAATATATAAGCCCCCAAGCCCAAACTTTGGTTCCTTTTGCCCAGATTCTATGTTCATTGAGAAATTTGGCTTTCTTGGTAGATTCCTCTGTAGAAATAAAATGCCACATCCGGAGGACATGAGTGTATTTCTATATTGACTCCTCTATTGTAAATAGTCTGTTCCTTGTTTGAGTTTCTTTTTAACTCGGTTAAGAGTTGCCAAGTTTCACTCATGCTGAGCACAAAAACAAAAAGTACTTTCTGTGACTAAAAGATGAACTCCAATGCTGGGCAAAGATATTCAATTGAGGAGTCCATGCATGAAGAATTGACCAATTTCATCTTTATCAGAGTGTGTTGTAAATGCTTCCCATTCATTAAGTTTTCCAAAAAGTTGACATTTATTAAGTGTCATTAAGAGTTAGGCACTAGGACCATAAGTTGAAAAAGACATTATTTTCCTTTTACCTGATGCTCAGCCTTGTGTAGGAACATGGGTGAATAGATAAATGGACACGACTTAGCTAATGAATGCTTTCACAAACGGAGTAGAAAGAAAACTCAAGCAGTAGTTCCCATTTTTGATCCTTGTAGCTTTGCAAGGACTTCGTTCCTCATAAGCTACTCTTCCCTAAGATGAGGTATCATGGAATGTAGTGAGGGGGGTGCAAAGTGAACCATCAACCACAAAGTAAAAAGGTCTCATAGCCATGTCCTGTTGATTACTTGTATAATTTATAATTTGTAAGTGTTTGTAATTATCTGGGCTTAGGTCTTAATTCCATTATGTTTGTAACAGAATAATTTTTGGACTTAAATACTCACTTAATTTTTAAGAAAAAGCACTACTAGGTAATTTACTGAAAGGTTTTTATGATAATTTTTTTAAGTGATTGAAAAAGGTGGTGAAACTAATTCCACCGTGTATGTGTAGGACTACGCGTGTGTGTGTGCGCGCACACACACACACACACACACACACATACACACACATTCCTCAGACACCAGCACACCAGTGGGGCACTATCTACCCAGAGATAGAATTAGATTTCACAGGTAAAGGGCTCAGTCCCACAAGAGCGAGTGAGCTCCCTTTCAGATGCCAGTCACAAGCCTGGGTGCTTCAGATATATTGGCTACAAATCAGGGGTTCCCACAACCTTCTCCTCAGGTTTGATTTGCTAGAACAGCTCACAAAACTCAAGCAAATGCATTTCCTGACTAGATTACTGATTTATTACAAAGACTATGAAAGGGTATGAATCACTAGCTAGATGAAGAGATATACAGAGGGTGAGGTACTGAAAGAAGGAGCTTGCGTCCTCTGGGAGATGAGACCCTGGCATGTGAGAGAGTTTTTTTGGTGTCCCCATATGAAAGCTGTCTGAAGAAGGGCCAGCAAGCCACCCCTTTGAGAATTTTATAAAGGCTTCCTTACGTAGTCATGATTGACTAAACCATTGGATGCTGGAAATTAAGGCAATTGAAGCCTACTTACCCTGCCAGGGAATTGGGCCAGTGGGGTGGCTAAAAGTTCCAACCCTCCAATCACCTGGTTGGCTCCATGGGGCACCAGTTCTCACCTTTAGGTGCTTTCCGAAGATCTTCTCAGTAACATAATAAAAAGCACTTTCATCATTCTCAGCACCTTGGGAATTCTGATATTTGTGGGAGCTGAATGCCAAGAACAGTGGTCAAAGACCAAATATATATGTATATTTTGGTCATATGAATGCTCCCATATATTTATTTGTTATAAATCACAATATCACTGTGATGCATTGTTTATCAGGTTGAAAAAAATAGATCATTAAGGGAAAATCATTGATTTTTTAATATTCCTTCTAGTTTCACAGTAAAACATACATATGAGTCTACATTTATAAGTGCCATATTTAGATTACTCCACTTATAGGCAAAAGCATCTCAGTTTAATTATGTCTTATAGTAATGTTATAGTATGATTGAACATTTACATATAAAAAACACATTTTGTTATTATTTATATCTTTCAAAATCTCTTATCTAATTTCAATTGTAGCATCTTGTTAATTTATAGTTTGAATATATTTATAAATATAATTTTCTATGATATTAAATTCCTAAAAATCATAAAAATTTTAGGTTAAAGCTGAGTTTGATATGATTCTTTAAAAAAGTAAAAAGTAAGGAAAGAAGGAAATCCAATAAGACTAAGAAAAAAAAGTAAGTATCCTTAGGTCTATTTAGAATTTGTGAACTGTAAGACCAAAGACTTGGTTATCAAGTGAAGGGAGTTTACATTTTTACTAGTTACATTTTTCCTAATTGCATTGAGTCTATCTGAAGAACGACCTGTGTTGTGACCAGTTTCACTCAGCTTTTATTGCTGAATTTATTTTGAATTTTTAATAAAATAATTTTTTACCTAGGTCCATCTGATCCTTTGTATAGAGGAGTATTTTCTGGTAACCATTTCAATAAAACTGGTTCTTTGTGTAAGGCAATTAATACTTTTAGCTAGTAGATGCACCATCTGGTACTGGTAAATATTTCATATTTGTTTTGATTTTGCGTTTGTTTATCTGGAAGTTCAATATCTTGTTGCACATTTGTACTTGTTTTGTTGTTCTGACCTAGATTATGCAATGTTCACTAAAGGTATAATGTGTATAAACAGGTGGAGACATAAGCACAATAGGTAAATGGAAAATTCTTTTTGAAATTTAGAGTAATAATGGCTATTTGGGGTAACATTTCATATGTCAAAATTGATACAAATGGTCTACAAAAATTAGAAAAACTGTGCTCTAAATCAACATTCAGATACTTCGGTTATTTGAGGCCTCAGGAAAAAAAAAAAGAAGAGAAAGGACATTCAGAATAATCCCTATAAATGCCAAATAACACCAGAAATGCTCATCATACCATTCTTTGTTGTATTATCACTTCCAATTCTGACCCCTTTTATGCCTTTTGCTGACCCCTCAATGAATCTTATTCTAGTTTTGGGTTTTTCTCAGAAAATGAAAAAAAAATTGGGACAACTGTAATAGCAAAAGAAATAAGACATTTTTTTAAATTTTAAAAATTAAAAAATAAACTATCTTAATACAACTTCAAGGCCCTAAATCAGAAATATATAAGATGTATTTGAGCTCTCATTTATGAAATATCATGGTGAAAGTAGAAAAATCCAAATTCATAGCTTAAGATTTTAACACTCTTTTCCTCTTCCTGGATAGAATAAGTAAACAAGATAATCCAGATGCACAAGGAATATTTGAATGGTATCAGTTTGATTTCATTGAAATTGATATGCATTGTATCTAACAATTGCAGAGTGCATATATTTGAACATTTTTATAAGATTTTATTTGAGCCAAACTGATGACATATGGTGAGAAGTAAGCTTTCAAGTGTTCCAGAGTATAACCATTTTGGAGCTTTTTAAAATGCCTTTAAAATAAAGGAGGAAACATTAGGAAGATTACGGAAATGGAAGTGGGAGAAAGCATTTGAGGATCAGATTACAGTTAACAAGATTATGTGCTAATTTGAGGGTCAGTCCCCCTTTGAGGGGTATTACTTCTGTTATTTCAAAGCCGTGTTAACTTAGATATGAAAGAGCAATGAACAGGGTGGGCTTCAAAGCTTTTACTAAAGAAGGTGATAGGCCTGTGGTGTGACCATCCACCATTCCTGCCCAGTTAGGAATTTATGAGCAGATACTTGTGAAGTTACCCTCCACAGGACCCCGCCTTTTCTGTCCACAAATTTATGTCACAAAGCAATCCAAAGGAAGCATTGATGGCCAACCTTTGGGTCAGATAGTAATAGTTTCACAGGGCTAGGAAGGCTCATTTTTCTAAAGTTTCAGTATGGACATTGTCTTGTTGACCACTGGTGCAATACTGTAACCATGGGATCTGAGTTGAGGTTAGTTTTCTTCAAAAGGAAAGATAAATGGAAGTCAGTCAGCTCTATGGCTTTCATTATGGAAAAACACTATGAATCATTTCTATGCTGTGAAGTATCATGATCTGTTTTGCCTTCTGTCTAATTTTTCTGTATTTGGTAAGTAGTATTACATTTATCTAAGCCATGAAAAGAGCACTAACAGTTATAACTAACAGTTATAAATTTTCTGTAATCATAAATGGTTGGACTACATAGAAAAATGCAAGGAACAAGTATAACTATTATTATGACTAATGCCATTAGCAAACTGGCATTGACCATGAATGCATTAAGAATGTATTCTGAATTCAACACGAATCCATTGGTATACAGGCCTTATCGATGTCTTGGGACAGCTGTCTACCTCTGATGTCAGCAGCTTCTTAGCCTCAAAGGGTCTTTGATGTTCATAGGGAGAAGTAGATGCCCATTCGTGGTTAGGCACCTGATAAGTAACTTCTGATGAGGTTGCAGAGTGTCTTTTATTTTGTGTCCTTTTTAGTAAACAAAATTCTATGTGACAGTCAACAATCTTTCAAGTCTGTCTTCTGGAAACTCATATGAAAGAAAGTGGTTACCAACTTGGTATTTTCTTAAACCTTGGCAATATTGTGAGATGTCTCCTATCAATAATGTCAGCTTGTAAATTCCTTCATCCAAGTCCAGCTTAAAAGAATGCAAAAACTGAAAAATGGGGAGCATTTATCTTAGGTTTCCCATAGCCCAACTATTTTTTTAAATTTAAAACCATTGTTTACCTATTACTTTCCTTGTTCCCAATCATAAAAAGAAATCATTCAGGCTTTCACTATTAACTGTAGGGCTTTCGTAATTCCTTTTAACCAGGTTGAGGAAGTTCCCAACTATTCCTCATTAGCTGAGAGTTCATGAATAGTGTTTATATTTGTCAGGGCTTAATTTGAATTATTTGATATGATCTTACAGATTTTACTTTTTAGATCATTAATGTGGATTACAGTAGGTGTAATTCAATGCACTAAGTATTGAATCAGCTTTATTAACCCAAGGTAAACCCCATTTTGTAGTGGTGCATTATTTATTTTATGTGTTGCTGAATTGGCAATATTTTATTGAGGATTTTTATATCAAAATTCATGAGGGATATTGGTCTGTGGGTTTGTTTACTTTATTCTATCTGGTTTTAGTATCAGGATAATGATAAAATCATAAAATAGATTGGGAAGTATTTAGCTCTCTTCTATATTGTGGAAGAGATGTATGGAATTTTTCCTATCTTTTCTCTCTGTTGTTTATATGGATAATTTCTATTGCTCTACCTTTCCTCTGTCAATTCCATTCTGCTACAGCATTCGTCTATTAAGTGATTTGTTTTTATTATTATCTACTTCAATAAAATGTTATACATGCCTTTTATATTTCTGTTACTACTTAAAATTATTTTTCATGTTTCAAAAATGCTTATGATTTTAGGTTTGAGCAATTGTGTGATAGTTGCTTTAATACCTCTTTTAGAAAATTTCAACACTTATGTCATTTCATTGAAAGCATCTGTTGTGTGTATTTTCCCATGAAAATTGACAGTTTCATCCTTCTTCATATGCTGATTAATTTTGGATTATATCCTGATCATCTTGACTATTGTGTTAGGAGATCCCAGGATTTGTTTCAATTCTATGAAGTATATTGACATTTTTGTTTTAACAGAGAATGTGCCTGGTAAAGCTCCAGCTGTGATTTACTACCCATGTTCTGTATTCTGTAGGCTGTGGTTTCAATGTCAGTTAACTTTTTAGAGCTTCTGAAGTGTTTCGGTGCTACTGGACTTGTCCCACATGTGTCCTACTCAGTAGTCAGTTTAGGATCTGGGAAATACATATATATTAGCTCAGGTCTCAATATTTGATGCACTGATATGAACTAGATCCATGCGTATGCAGGTGGAAGTATGATCAGAAGTTTTTTTAATGGAATTTATTGGGGTGACATTGGGTCACAAAACCATACAGGTTTCAAGTGCATAACTCAACAAAATATCATCTGCATACTGCATTGTGTACCCATTGCCTCAACAAAGTCTTTTTCCATCATTATTTTCCCCTTTTGTCCACCTCCACTTCCTCCTGCTCCCACCCCCTTTCACCACACTTGTGTGTGTGCGTATGTGTGCGTGCATGCGTGCGTGCGTGCGTGCGTGTTTAAACTTAATCCCCTCACCTTCTTTCATCCAGTCCCCCTAACCACCCTCTGCTCTGGCAGCTGTCAGGCTGTGACATATATCTATTTTGTTCATCAGCACATTTTTTCCCAGAATTTCTTAAAGAAATTTGTGAGTGGCCTTCCTGAGCTCTTCCTTCTCCCTGAATCTGGAGCCATAGCTTGTGCTATCTGTTGACAATTGAGGAATATTCAAGTTCATTTGAATAACTAAAGACTAAACTAAAACCTTCCAATTTATTCAACTAATGATATAATACTGTTAAAAATAAACAAAAACAAACAACCAATATGCTTTTTCTAGATACTGACTGCCATACAGTTTATTCCTTTGTGATAGCACCACCCTGTGGTCTTTATGTAACAGGATTTAACTCCACTAATCAAGTTTTTCTTGCTTTTAAGAGAAAAGGAGGCTGTGCTATACTGCACAGGACAACAGGCTGTTCCCAGTCAGCACTACCAGGAAGGTGATTTGAATCACAAGCATGTACCTCCAGGATAATGATGCAGTGGAGGAGAAAATTGTTAGTTAACCTACACTTAGACTCTAGACTCCATGTCCAGATTAGCTTGTTATTGGTTTTGTTTTTTACAAACTATTTCAAACCATAGATTCCTATGTTTAGGCGTGAAGACACACTCATAAACGATAGTTAGCCATGTGTATGTACAGTAAAATAAAATTCTGAAATGGCAGTGAAAAACAAAAGAAACATGATATCAAACGAAACCCCAAATAACAGATGTTTTAAGTTGAGTTCTTCTTAAGTGGCTATTTTAAAAATTAAATTTTTGTGACTATCAAGTTCAATTATTTATATACCTATGATAATAATTGATACAAAGGTTATTTTATTTTAAGACATAAAACATAAGGAAACTTTTCTATCATGTTGACAGATTAAAATTAACTAAACGCAAGGCAGATGAAAGGCAACTATGCATTGATGCTTCTCTCCCTTTCTTCCTCCCTCCCTGCCCTTCTCTCTGAAAATAATGAATAAAACCTTTAAAAAAAAACTTAACTAAACAAAGCACCAATTGCTTAATTTATTAAGTCAATGAATATCTTATAAAATTTTAGACAAAATTAGCATGTAATTTCAGTTAGTTGAAAATTTCATTCCTTTTAAGTTCCAGAGTTACCTAATATATTAATATTGATCACATTTATTTCAAATTCTAGATACCTATTCAATTTTGTTTCAGGATAGAAGGGTTACTAATAGAAGTATGGTAAAATTACATAAAAGATCCTTGAAAGAATTTCAGATTGATTTCCTATTGGTAATCACTGGTTCTGCATAAACTTTTAGATAAATATCTGGATGTAGGTTTTCCCTAAATTATTTATTATTTCAAAAATCATCAGTTTTAAATCATCAGTTTTACATAGAAAAGTTTAAATTGTAATAATAGGTGTCACTGTTCTTGCAACCATGAATTACCCCTTCTTGATGCAATTGATTCTGATATAATGATCTATTTTTAGAATAATTGACAATTTGGGTCAAGGGATCAGATAATTTTAGTATGCATAACAAAACAAAATTATACATATAATACAATACTATAACAAAAATTAGCTGCCAAAAAGCACCAAAAATCCAAATTTAAACCTATTTTGGGGATGGGAAAACAATTTTTTTGCATTTAAAAATAGGTAAGGTATTTGGTATATTACACTTCATATTTTCTTGAGAATTGAGATTCCTATAATGAAAATGTAAGTTATTATTGTAATAATATTGTTATAGAGTGGTGTATCATTATTAATTCTATTCAACAAAGTATTGACCATATTCACCCATTCTATGCAACCTAAATTAAACATATAGCCACAATTTCTTAAATAATGAAAAAGGAGGCATTAGGTTAACTTAAAACTTATATCTATCAAGATTAACTCTTATGTAGGTATGATTTTGAAACTGGTTTTTGCAAAGTTGATCAGAAACAATTTGGGGGGATTTGAAACTAAATATTTGTTGGCAAAAAGTAAGGTTTACAATTCATAGACAGTAAGGCCTATGCTTGATCATAGAAAACAAAGGTTTATTACACTTTTCTATAACCATTTAAGATGCTATTATATTTAATGCTATATTATTTTCTCAGTTTGCATATATGTTATTCTAGCAGAAAAAGAATACATAAATCTATACTCAGAATCTGGCTCTAGCCATTATGAATAGTTAAATAAAAGTTTGAAAGTTACTCATTTAGTTCTAGAATAAATGTGCCCTGTTGAACCAATTCATAACATAATTGAATTTTTTGTATTCCTTATAGCAAAATTTCTGAATTAGTGTGGGTATGAAAGGAAGTAGGCTACTATTAAAATATTATATTAAGAATAACTTTTTAGACACCATAACTGTATTCCAGACTTTTAGGATGTAAAGAGAAGGGTGGAAAGTTAGAAGCATTTATTATGTGTTGATAATTATAGCTTTTTATAACCTTCAATTTTACTGAAACAGCATTAGATTAGGTATGGTGTTTGAAAACCCTCATGACAAAAGGGAAAAAGCAAGTTTTGGAGAAATACAACTGCTTAGATTTACAAACTAGACAACTAGCAACATCTAGTGGTCATTCTTATGACCAACCCCTCTCTACATTATCACTGTTGCTTAGAATTTAGTTACGTGCCAAGAGTGTTGACAGGTATTTTTGAATTAAATAAGAAAAATAAAATAAAGAAAAATAAAATCAGGAAATATAATAGAAATATAAGCATTACTGTTAATGTATATATAACATACACATACATGTACTATTATAGGATGTAACTTTACCAACTTTAGCCCTAAACGTTAAGATTTTAAGACTCCTGCTATAGATAATTCTCCATTATTTTAACTGATAGAATTGGAAAGAATTTTGAACAGTTATTTATCTTACTCATCTGTTTGAAGTCACATAATAAAAACAGCAGGTTTCAACACATGAATTCTCATAATCTGGTAGCGAGGGCTCATGCACATGTTAATGAACAATAATGGCTAATAGTTACCTGCAGGCAAAGAGTTTGTCTGGGTTTTTAAATTTTTATAGTCACTTTATAAATACATAATCCAAGACCTGAATATAGGTTAAAAACTGTCAGGGAAAGGATGATTCCAACTAACATAATTAAAGTGTTCTGAAAGATTATTTACTTTAAATATTGATAATATAATATTGATTTGATACTAAAAATATAAACATGATTGTATTCTAAAAGCAGAGAGGGAAGTAGAGGAGAAACACTAATGTTTATAATGCACAAGTCAAGTGACAGACATGAGGTGGTGCTTCATCTGCATCTGTCATCATAATTCAGCTTCATGACAATTCTGGAGACAGATAGCATTTGCCACACACCCCTCCCCACCACATTTTATAGATAAAGAAGTAGAATCTCACTCCTGTGATCCCATAACTAGTATCCACAACAAAGGTAGATCTGAATTCCGCTCAAGTTAATTCCAAAATTAATGCTCTCAGTGCTTATCAACATCATATACATACACTAAATTTATTATCTGGGCAAAAAGTTTTAAATATCAGCATTTATTTTATTTTTAAATTATATTTTATTGGTTATACTTTTACAGTCATCCCAATGTTTCTCCCTTACCCCCCTCAACCCAGTAACCCCAATAACCTCCCCCACCACTCCCTCAGGCAATCTCCATACCTTTGTTCATGTCCATTAGTCTTTGTATAAGGTCTTTGGCTATTCCATTTCCTATACACTGTACTTTACATCCCCACAGCTATTCTGTAACTACAATTTGTACTTCTTAATCCCTTCACCTCTTCAACCATTTTCCAAAACATGCTTCCCACCTGGCAATCATCAAAATGTTCTCCATATCCATGATTCTATCTCTGTCATTGTTATTTCCTTAGTTTGTTTCTTAGAATCCATTGTTGATAGATATGTATTTATTGCCATCTTATTGTTCATAGTTTTGGTCTTCTTTTTCTTAAGTAAGTCCCTTTAACATTTCATATGCTGGGTAGGGCAATCTTGGCTATAGGTTCCTGTTTTTCATGATTGGATATTTCTTGCCAATCCCTTCTAGCTTGCAAAGTTTCTTTTGAGAAATCTTCTTACAGTCTTATGGGAACTCCCTGTAGGTAACTAACTGCTTTTGTCTTGCTGCTTTTATGATTCTCTCTTTATCTTTAACCTTCAGCATTTTAATTTTGATGTGTCTTGGAGTGGGCCTCTTTGCATCCATCCTGTTTGGGACTCTTTGTGCTTCCAGGACTTGGATGTCTATTTTCTTCACCAAATTAGGAAAGTTTTCTTTCATTATTTTTTCAAACAGATTTCCAATTTCTTGCTCTTTCTCTTCTTATTCTGGGATGATGTGAATGTTTTAATGCATGAAGTTGTCCCAGAGGCTGCTTACACTATCCTTGCATTTTTGGATTCTTTTTTTGTCTTGCTGTTCTGATTAGCTGTTTTTGCTTCCTTATGTTCCAAATCATTGATTTGATCCTTGGCTTCATTTACTCTACTGTGGCTTCCCTATAAATTGTTCTTTATTTCAATTAGTGTATGTTCATTTCTAAATGGAATTTTTTATGCTATGGAGGTCTTTGCTAAAGTCCTTGAGCATCCTTATAACTGGTGTTTTGAACTCCACATCTTATAGATTGCCTATTTCCATATTGTTTAGCTCTTTTTCTGGAGTTTTGATCTATTCTTTCATTTGGGCCACATTTCTTTGTCTCTTCATTTTGGTAGCCTCTCTGTACTTGTTTCTTTGTATTAGGTACAGTTGCTATGACTCCTTGTCTCGGTAGTATGGCGTAATGTAGTAGGTGTCCTGTAGGGTCCAGTGGTACAGCCTCCCCTTTCACCCAAGCTGGGTTCTCAAGGTGGGCTCTCCATGTTAGCTGAGTTCACCCTCCTTTTGTAGTTGAGGCTTGATTGCTGTTGGCAGGTCAGTGAGAAGGATTTACCCAGGCTACTCAGCTGCAAAGACTGGCTGTGATCACTGACCACCAACCTCTGCCCTCTGTGGATTAGCTGTGTGAGGGCAGGGTGGTGGTACTCTAACATGGTCTATAGTTGTCCACTGGGTGTGCAGGCCCTGGGGTTTCATTGGTGGTGCAGGCCAGGGTCAACCTCAACCTGTGTTGTGCCTGGGGCCATGCTGCATGAGCTACAAAGCAATCTGCAAATGGCTGCTACTTGCTGGGCTTGAAGGTTTCAGGTAAGATCAAGCTGTGCACCTAGGCTGGCTGCAGCTAGTGCCGGACCTGGGGGTACTTAGCAAGAGGTATGGAAGTTGGAGGCTCACTGAGGCCAGCTGTTGTTTGAGAGAATTAACAAAAATTGTGAAGGATGAGCCAAGACCAGCAAATCATATGGAAAAGTCACTGTTAACAACATGGGTGGGCCCATTAGTTCGGGTGGTGGCACATCAGGGGTTATCCAACATGGGGCAAATAGTGCTAGCCAGGTTGAGGGAGTCTCAAATATGGCATCTACCTGCTGTATCTGTGGCTCTATGAGGGGAGGGTTCAGAAGAGGGTAAATGGCCTCTGCCCACCTTTCTGTCTGATAGAAGTTGACCCCAGCTCTTGCCTTGATGCCAAACACTTCAGTTCCTCTCCTTATGCCACTGGTGCCTTTCAAGCTGATATCTCAGTGCGGGAGTTCAGCGGGAGTGAGTCTGAATAAGTCTCACTCACTGAATAAGTGTAGATTTTTTAAGAGAAACTGCTTGGGACTTCAACAGTTGCTTTCACTGATTCAATCCCTGATGGTTTTTGCCGCCAGACGTTATGGGGACTTATCTTCCTGACATTGGAATACTGGGCTGGAGGACCTGGTATGGGGTTGAGGCCCCTTGCTGCTGAGATATCCTTCTCAAAATCTGATCCCCTGTACATAGGTATAGGTGGTCCCATTCCATGTCTTGTGTCTCCTTCCCTCCTACCAGTCTGGATGGATGTGGTTTCTCTAGTTTTATAGTTGTTGCACTTCCATTCAACTCAATTTCTGTCAGTTCTGAATGATGGTTGTTCTATAGTTTAGTTGTAATTTGATGTGGTTGTTTGACGAGGCAATCTGTGTTTACCTACACCTCCATCTTGACCAGAATCATTTTTTTTTTCCTTCAGTTTTCTTCTTTGGCAAGCCTGGTAGTTCCAGAGTCATATATTATCTTGAAATATGCACCACTGGTCAAGTTTGACTTTTGTTCAGCAATGAACAGTCTTTCATTTCATTTATTGGTTCATTTAAGGTAGGCACTCATGCAACTAGAGAAAAATTGAGATAAAAAGTTAAGTTAGCCCTGGCTGGTGGCACAGTGGATAGGGCACCAGCCTGCAAACCCAAAGGTTGCTGGTTCAATTCCCCGCCAGAGCAACATATAACTAGGTTGAAAGCCAGGTCCATAGCTGGAGGCAGGTAAAAGGCAACCATACATTGATGTTTCTCTCCTTCTCTTCCTGTCTCCCTTCTCCTCTCTTTCTAAAAATGATGAATAAAATATATTTTTTAAAAAGTTAAGTTAAAGGCAGCATAGTAAATTAAATTTATATGACATTAGAGATTTACTGATTTGAAAATCATGTATTATGTACATACAATATGTCACTGCTGATATAAAGCCAAATGACACAAATTACCTGAATACCAGGAAGTCAGTGAAAATATATGCAAACAAGTATTCACATTACTGAAGATACAGGATTGCACTACACATACTATAGTGATAAAGAGGAGTTGGAGATGATGATGGTGTCTGCTTGAATGAATCTTGTAGAATTCAGAGAAAAGATATTTGAACCAGGTAGTTGACTAACCCAGTTGAGATGGGATGAAAGATTATGCCAGTTGTATACAGTAGTCCAGGTAGAGGCAAGAAAGAGATGGAGAGAAGAAGAGGGATTTGAGGCCTATTTAGAAAGTAAAAATACATCAAAGATAAAGACTCCTCAGGGCCTTTGAATAATGAGAAATATGCATCACCACTAGGGTGCAGGAGAGTCTGGTACCATGAGAAAAAACTGTTAACTCTTGCAAATTAACTAGAGAAGCAGTGCATGATCAACATCTACACATTAGTGACTGTTTAGAAATAGTGTCAAGGAAAAGGAATGCACTTAGTGAGTAGACTATAAACTGAAACTTGCAGTGTATTGATGGGGGAAGGGGACTGTTGTTATTTAACAAAACCATGGTAACTGCAAATTATGCATATTGGAACCCTGTAAGGCAATGACTGCCTGCATACACACAAACACACACATAAAACACTTACCACACCTAGGGTATAGACCAACTGAAAATATAATATACTGCTGATTGAAATGAAAAACAGGACAATTTGTGTAAACATTATGGTGGTTTCTTTGAAAGTTGAACATATATGTACTATACAACTTGAACATTTTACTTTTTATTTATTCAAGAGAAATGAAAGCACATATCCATAGAAGGACTTCTATAAATCTGTTCATAGCAGCTTTATTTGAAATAGCTCTACACTGCAAAGAACCCAAATGTCTATCAATGAAAAAATGGATAAACAACTTCTGGTATATTTATACAGCAAAACACAACTAAGCAAAATTAAGAAGAAAAAGTGATATATGCAATAATATGTATGACTATTAAAATAATTACACTAAGAAAAGACAGACAAAGGGTATATACCCCATGATTCCATTTATAAAACCTCCAGAAAAAGGAGTTAATGTCATTAACTTAAACATTATATTACTATTATTGGTAATATATATTAATTAAAATAAATTTGATTAAAATGTCAAAAGATTTCTGACTTTTCATAAGACAATAATTATTAATTATTGACACAATATGTTAAAAGATCTATATCATTCTTATTGTGTGGCAAATATCTAAAGATTGTTGAACTTTTTACCTTAATTATGTGGCTATTAGTCCCTGACTGGTGTGGCCCAAAGGATTGGCACCAGCCTGTGAATCCAAGGGTCGTTGGTTTGATTCCCATTCAGGACACATAACCAGGTTGCAAGCCAGGTCTCCAGCCAGGTCCATAGCTGGAGGCAGATGAAAGGCAACCACATTGATGTCTTTCTCCCTCTCTGCCTCTCTCCCTTCCTGTCTCTCTAAAAGTAATGAATAAAATCTTTAAAAAAATAATTATGTGGCTATTATATCAATGTAATTTTATCATTAAAATCCAGTAACATTGCTGCCAGCTGTCAGAATATAGAGCTAACAAGTCACAGAAATATTTGAAAATAAAAATTTAGCTTTCCGCCCTAATGAGTAAGTTTTTCCAAATAATTAAAACGTAAATTAGGATAATACGAAATATTGGCTATAATTCTGGGATTATTAATTAATATAAAACCATAATTAACTTTTATTGAATTCCTATTTAAGATTGGCTTAAATATACTCCATAAAAATAACCAAAAGTTAGTATCCTAAAAAGAATTTATTGAGCAAAACATTTGAAACAATATTAAAAAACAATTATCAGTAAGTTTTATATCTGCAGAAATTAGGGGAAACCATAAGCCTTTACTTCAGTCTTCAAAACTTATGTTTAAACTTCTGTTTTGATATAACTGAATCAAATGTTAATGTGGTCACTTGTATAAATCAGAGCAAGAGCGTATAGAAGTGATCAAAAGATAATCATTCATTCTCTTCATTGCTGTTGCCATAATGTAATTGGCCATTTATGGTCTTGGCTGTGGTTAATGGTGAGGTATTCTTACAAATAAAATTAAAATGAAAAAGTTTACATGTATAGTTTACTTTATACTAATACATAAATGGTGTCCCCAAAATATCAAGTCACAGAAGCACATAGCCCTTGGTTTGGTAACATGGGACTCTGCGGAGCACTGTGCCTCTTTAGTTACTTTAACAGGAGTGTGAAGACAAGTTAGGAAAGTTGACTCTTCTGACATGAAATCATGTCAGGAACTGTTCAAAAACCTAATATAGCCTAAGCAATATCAATTTTAATGGCAAAACTGAAATCAGGACAAGTAGATAAAACATTTTCATTCTTAAAAATGGAAATGCATCCATATGAAGCAATATGCACCCTAACAACCAATCTAATAATACAATAGTTTCTATGTCCAGAAAATTTGTCTCAACACAAATTTGTCTCAAGACAAAAAGGTCAAGATTATGGATTATGACAATTCCTTGTATGCTATAAATTTTTCATTTCAAGAATTTATAATTGATAAAAATCTTATATTTCATTTTAATGATTTTATTTTATATTTATTTTATTAATATTTCCCATGTAAAGTATTTCCAATATGAAATAATTCCAGGTAGACATCATTTTTATATTTTATCACCTATATTATCTCTTAAAGAATAAATCATGACTATATTACTATATGCTTATTTTTTAATGGAAAACTTCTGAAACTAAAACTTCACAAAAAACTGCTCAGGTTTTATTATTATGAGCACTCTATTTTAAAGCAGAAAAATAAATTATTATTTTAAAATAAAAGGAAATCTATGATTTGGAGATTTCCTATGTTCCCAGGAAATGTTAATATTCCCAGATCCCTAGTATTAATATCTGTGGGGAATTTTAAAACACCATTAACACTTTTCCTTATTCCCCACTTATACAGTTTCTGATTTACAGATTTCTTTAAAAGCTAACTTTTCCTCTAACTTCCATGGCTAAGGGCATCCAAGTTTAGACTGGGCCTGTCCATTTAGTTGTTACAGAATGTCCAACATTTTACTTTCCCATGACTGTTGTGAGAAAGAGTTGTAATAGTATTTTGAGTACATCTCCCTATGCATATACCAAAATGAAATAATTAACTTGCTCAAACACAAACCACCATGACAAAAAGTACCAAAAGTAACATAAAATAAAATATATGGCCTAAATTTCACTCTCATAAGGGAATCTTTTTGTAACAAACTCTGATAAAATAAATTTATATTTCACTTTTAGAATCTAAATGAGAAAATCATATAGATAAGTTTTACCTTTTAATACTTTTAATATAGAGACCAGTAATCCAGATGAAGTTATTATCAGGCAATTATTTCCATGTAATGAGAAGAGAAATTATATAGCCCTTTACCTCTAATGACATATTATTCATCTAATTAAGGATTTGAGCATTTATAAATATTTTTGCTACTATTTTAGTACCAGTCTCTAACTTAGAAATTAAAACTCTTCATGTATTTTCCCATGCATTGGAAGTGTTCAAACACAAGTTTGATGTTTCCTCACAATGCACAAAAGGAAAATAATGACAGGGTTATGTCTAAAAGAATATAAATATCACATGTATTAAGCCTTTTGATAATACTGACCAAAGAGTTTAGCTTTTATTTTTAAATACTACAAAAGGTGCAAAAAGTAGGACTTTGCCACCCAATGTAGAAAACATTTATTTTCAACAAAAGAATTTGGGGCATTTAAAGGAACATGCTGGTGAACACATATTTCTTACCTTTTATTAGTATGTGGGACAAATATAAGAAAATGCTTATCAGATTATACCAATGAAAAAGTGTGTTTTACCAAAAATAGCAGAGTTCAAGCACATGTTTAACAATAGTACATATGATCAAGTGCACTCAGGGAATTATAATGTGTATCTTGAGGAAGCTTTGCTGAATACCTATCTCTTCTTTTGGCCAAATAAATAGTTTTCCTTGTCATTTTATCTTTTATTTATTATGAATGAAATATTTCTATATACAAAAGCATATACAATATCACATGTATACATGATATAAAGGATAAAAACAGAGACCCACTTGAGAACATATTGGGGGATGGGGTGGAAGGAGCTCCCAGAGAAGCAGAAGCACAGTCCACACCCTTTCTATCTACCCGAGAGTCCTTAGCCTCTTATTCCAACCTCTTCTCACACTTGACCACAGGGATCAGGGCTATTTGGAAATTCATGCCTATCACTTCCTTGTTTTACCATATACATGAAGTACACAATTCTTAAATGTAAAGTTTAATGATTTTACCTCTTATATATTTCCATATAATTAGAACAAAATGATACAGAACATGACCAGGACTCTGGAAAGCTTTATTGTACCCTATCCAGTCATTACCAACTCAAATGCAAACTATACTTTTTTCTAATAAGCAGTGTTGCATGTTTTTAAAATGAACATAAACAGAATCATACAGTATATACTATTTGTATGTCTGATTTCTTTCTTTCAAATTATGGTTGTGAAATGTATTCATGTTGCTGCTTATATCATTGCTATCATGTTCCTTCATCACTTTCTACAATTTATTTGTCTATTCTACAGCTCATGGGCATGGATTGTTTACAGTCTGGAGCTACTCTGAATAAAACTACTACAGACATGTTTGTATATGATTTATCAGTAAGCAACTAAATTTTGTTGGATTTACAGCTAAAAGTGAAGAGTCTATGTCACAGGGTAGGTATATACTTGTATTTAGCTTTAGTAGAAAATGCAGTTTTCAAAAATAGGTGTTAATTTAAATTTCTACCAGCAATATGTGTGAGTTCTGATTGTTCCACTTTCTTCAAAACTTGCTCTTGTCATTTAAAAAATTTTTTTAGCCATCTGGTGGATCTGTAATGGTGTATGTCATTGTAGCTTTAATTTGCATTTTCCTAAAGACTACTATGGTTTTGAGCACATTTACATATGCTCATCATCCATTTGACTATCCTTGTTTATGAAATGCCTGCTTAAATCCTTTACACTTTCTTAAAAGTAAGTTGTCCGCATTTTTCTTAATGATCTGTAGGAGTTATTTATATATTCTAGATACAACTATTTTTGTTGTATGTATGTATGACAAATATCTTCATCCAGTCTTTGAATTCTCTTTTTACATTTCTCCTGATTCACAGGTCTTTATCTCTGGGTTTACTTTTTTTTCATAGAATACATCCTTCATGTAGTCTTTTTTTTTTTTAAAGATTTTATTTATTATTTTTAGAAGGAGGGGAAGGGAGAGAGGCAGAGAGGGAGAGAGACATCAATGTATGGTTGTGTTTCACCTGCCTCCAGCCACAGACCTGACTGGAGACCTGGTTTGCAACCTGGTTATGTGCCCAGGCTGGGGAATCGAACCTGCGACCTTTGGGTTTGCAGGCCAGCACCTTATCCACTGTGCTACCAGCCAGGGCCTTCATGTAGTCTTATACTGAGAATTCAATGGATTGTACATCCTCTGTTTTTGTTCATCTTAAAAGTCTTTATTATCATTATTATTTATTTTGGATTACAGTTCTTGAGATATTTTCCCCCTAGCCATTTGGCTTCCAGCTTGGCCGTTTGATGCTTCAGTCTTATCTTGGTATCCTTCTTCTCGAATGTCACTATTTTATGATGTGTTGAAAAATTGCTTTAAAAAAAATCTTGCCCTGGCTGGTAGCACAGTGGATAAGGCACCGGCCTTCAAACCCAAAGGTCGCTGGTTCGATTCCCCAGCCAGGGCACCAAACCAGGTTGTAAGCCAGGTCTCCAGCCAGGTCCTCAATTTCTAATTAATGAATATTATGCCTTTTAAAACTCATCTCAATGTCTTTTAACATCTCTTTTAGGTTTCTTATTGTCTTGGCTTCCTTTGGGTATTCTGGGTGAATATCTCTCTGTTGTGCCTAACCTGTTTTTTTCTTTAATTATATGTATTTTTTGTCTCTATTGTTTTTAATGTTTTTTTTGTTTGTTTGTTTGTTTTTTTTGCACTCTTGCAAGGACAACACCACTTGTGTGAGTTTCTGTTTCAGATCGTCAATCAAATATACAAGACACAATAGGCTTACCCAGTACCAAGGTTAAATTTCCTTAGTTTTAATAAGGGGTAGAAGACAGGAAGCAAGCAGCACTACGCAGAGCACGAGGCAGGAAGCAGCTGGTGTTACATAATACAATATGTTTTAATGAGATCATTCTGGCTACTGTGATAAGAGCAGATTGGTAGCTGGAGCAGGAATGGAGCATGGTTACAGGGTGACTGCAATCAGCCGAGGAGAGATGATCGAAGCTCCGCCCACAGTGGGAGAAGTGCTTTGGGGTGTGTATGGGCAGAGAGGATCTCTCTCCCTCTGGCTTCTTTAACATAGGCAGCCTCCTTTTAGGAGTGAAGAATTTATTTCACTTTTAGTTAAAGAATATTTTAACTTAGTTGCTATAAAATGATAGTTGTGCCACAGTCAAAGATGACAGAGAACACACAAATTAAAATTAGAAAATGTATTTTCAACCTCCTCAAGTCTTCTATTGATGACCATGAATTTTATTACACTTGTCAATATCAAACAGGTGAAATCACAGTACACGGAAAAATTTATATTAAATTAGAAATGTTACATATTTTTTTCCACTAGAAAGCCCTTGATGATGTAAAAACCAAACTAAGAGGTACAGTCTCTTAGTTTTTCTAATCAAAGAATTGTACTTACTAAATGTACAAATTTAATTGTTCTCATATACCAAAAAAAAAAAAAATGCAACTAAGTATCCATTGCTATTTGAAAAATAACATGAGCTTGTCAAGGTTGTTGAGTTGAGAAGGGATTCTTTGTGTACTTCAATAATCAAATGTGGGGACATAACTGAAAAGATCTTGTTCTTAGAGACCTAAACAAGCAAAAACAAACAAACAAACAAAAACAAAAACAAAAACCCAGTGAAGCCATCCCAGAAATTTTCAGAAGCTATAGATAATTGGTGATATTACCACATTAAATTGATAAACAATCTTTGGGATATTGTAAAGCAGAATTTATTTTCACTTAAAAAGAAAACCAATAAGGGAAAGCTGAATCAGAAGAGTCGTGGGTCCCAAAAACGGGGACACGTTCTGAGAAATGCAACATTAGGAAATTTCATCACTGTGCCAACATCAGAGAACACTTACGCAAACCTGATGATATAGCCTGCTACACACCTAGGCTGTGTGGTATGTCTGGTCTGCTATGCCTAGGCTACAGACCCATACAACAGGATACTGTCCTGAACACTGTAGGCAATTATAACACAATGGTAAGTATCTGTATATTTAAACATATCCTAAACATGGAAAAGATGTGGTAAAACACAGTATAAAAATAAAACATGCTACACCTGTACAGGACATTTACCGTGAATGGAGCTTCCAGGACCACAAGTTGCTCTGGGTGAGTCGGTAGATGAGTGGTGAGTGAGTGTGAAGGCCAAGGCCATTACTACACATGATTGTAGACTTTAGAAACACTGTACACACTTAGGCCACACTAAATTTATAAAAAATATTTTTCTTTCTTCGATAATGAATTAACCTTAGCTGACTGTAAATTTTTATTTTACATGCTCTTAACTTTAACTTTTCAATTCTTTTGTAATAACATTTAGCTTAAAACACAAGCATATTGTATTGCTGTGCAAAAATATTTTCTTTCTCTGGTCTTATTCTATATTTTTCTATTTTTATTTATTTTTATTTTTATTTTTATTTTTTTGCTATAAACTAAGGTACGCACGTACACATGAACTCATGCCTGCCCAGGATCCGATCATCAGTATCACTCTCTTCCATTTCCACATCTTGTCCCACTGCAGGGTCTTCAGGGGCAATGTGACCCACAGAGCTGTCATCTCCTAGAAGAGTAATGCCTCTTCCTGGAAGACCTCCTGAAAGGCCTTGCCTGAGGCTCTTCTTCAGGAAGTGCCACTCCTTTCTCTCTCTTTTTTTTTTTCATACATTTTGAGGAGTTTTTTGGGATTTGAAAAAGCTTCTGCTAAATGCTCTATTGAATTTCCTCAAGGGTTCTTTTTCTTTCGCATTTTCCTTTTCTCTTCACTGTTCTTGTACTCTGCATTCTTGTACTATTTGTAACAACTACCCATGAATCAATGGCTAAGGAACAACCTCTAAGGGCACCTTCAAGTCATCCTCATCCACACGCAGGATAAGGTTCTTTGCTATCTCATCCACAGACTCATTGGAACCACTAGATATGTGCTCCATCATTGTCCAAAACATTGTTCAGGCGTGCACAACTGTATAAACATTGTGTAAATGGGCTCTAACTGTATGTTTTTTTCTGTTGAAAAGTTGCCTCTTCATTTGTTGTCATCAGAAACTCATCGGTACTAAACCAATGAATAATTTCTATACATAAAATAACAATGAGATAGAAGGTCAACTAACCACTTTTGTAAAAAGTATAACCTATGAACAAAACCAAGGCTTGACATTAACTTTCTGTGTAACTTCACTGAGAAACTCTCCTGTCTCTTCATTTTGTTAGATGCAAAATAATATTATCTTTGTATACTTATTATACATAAATAAAATGGTTTCCTGTGATCCTAACATAAACCTAACGTGTTATCTAACATACATTACATTAAATAATGAGGCACATTATCAGATCGTTGGTGATACTGAAGTCATGAATTCTGGTTGTTAGGAAACAGGAGAAAGTTATGGCAAAATCATGGCTGCCTGGGCGGTTAGGCCTCAAAAACACTTATTTACAGAATACTTCCAAAACAAGCTAAAAATGTGAAGTAAAATTCATTTTCATAGTTCCAAGAGAATGAGGTGAGAGACCTAGATATTTTAAATCACTCTCAAATGTAATCTTTTTAAAAGTTACTTTTAACAGGAATGATTTCAACACCAGAAAAATCGCAAAAGCAATTGTGGAAATAAAAGTAAATATTTGGTGAGCTGGCACCCTATTTTGGGCTGGTTTTACTCAGAAACTAAAATTTTTAATTAGTTTTCAATTGCTTAATAGTTGTTCATGGAAATAAGTACCAAGAGTATGCACATATTAAATAAGTATGTCCCAGTAATAATGACACAATACATCAAGATTTTGGTACAACAGAGTAGACTACATGAATTCTTTACATAGGTTTCTTCTTTGTTTTATCTGTTAAAACATTTAAAGTTCCTTCTTTGCACTGGCGAGTCCAGTTTCTTATGGAGGCCTTGGGAAATCGTTGTTTTTCAGCTAGAAGGCTACACTTACTTTTCCATGGCAACATTTGTTTTCCTTACCAGTGGCTTCAGTCACATCTCGTTATTTTTGACATTTTTCAATTTTGAAGATTTCTACAAGTAAAGGAAAAATAAGAGGGGTCCATCAGAAATATGTATTGGAAATAGATAGGAAGAAAGCTATTTGCTTTCAAATGCTATTTATAAGACACTTTCATGCATATATGCTTTTTGAGAAATAATTGGGGTAAAAATATGAAGAGTTAAAAATGGAAGAAATGTAAACTCTTTAGCTACAAGGTAAGTATTTTTATGAGCCAGGAGATAATACCTTAAATTTGTAAAGTGTTTTTTCATTTACCAAGTGCTTTCCTTCGCATTTTTAGTTTATCCACATAAAAACTCTGTGATATAGGTAATGTAAAATAAAAAACTGAATTCACAGTGAAGTTAAGACACTTGCTCACCAAGAGACTCAAGCTGATTGTGCGCTACCATAAATATCTGATTGCAGAACCACTGATCTGCATGCAGCACGATGCCCACAGAAAATTCCCTCCTTCCTTCACACTTTTTCTGCTAAATATCAACTCTACACTCTTAAGGAAGTTTTCAAATATTTATGCATCTCATTTCCTCATCTTAAAAAAAAAAAAAAAAGGAGGGAGGTATGATAGTGCCTGTTTTATATGATGCCTGTGTGCCTATTAGGAGAACGATTAAGTGAGTTAATAAATTTAAAGAGTTTCATATTTTACAGAGACAAATTTTACTGTCTTACCACCTGCTGGGTATTTTTGTATGTGTGAAATAGAAAGACAAAATATACGGTTTTGTGGCCTCACAAATGGAGCTCACAGACGAATGGGTAAAGTTTTAAGGAAGGAGATGTCAAAGCAAAAAGAAGTGGAATTTCTCCACACATCATACTAATTCCCTTAACAGCCCAAATTTATTTTCCTCTGTCAACATCTCCTGTCAGTGTTAACTTGGGCTAGAGGCTGAGGGCTGGGGGCAGTGTCGGGTTAGTCAGCGGCCAGATGAGAGAAAGGGAGCCTGGATTCCATGGCTTCCCTCCTTCTACTCATCACCCACTATCTCTAAATGCTGGCCTTAGATATTTCAGTCTTCCTTACATCACCACCAGCAATGAAACCGCACACTGCAATATATCCATTGTAGATGAAAGAACACAAGATTTTCAGGCAGTATGCCCAGATTTTATTCCCACTTGTATCACCTACTATTTTTGTGACTTTATTTGTCAAAAGGGATAACAACAGTATTTCTCCTTCACAGTGTTGTTTTTCTTGAGGGAAAAGGGAGTTAAGGGCAAATGAAATAGATACACTGTAGTATAGAAAACAGAATCTGGAGCCCTAGGTATGATTTCTTTTTCTTTGTTTTGTTTTTGTTTTTGTTTTTTTGTCTTTCATAAATGTTTATTTTCCAGTTGATTGTTGTGATTAACTACACACACTGTATGTCTCAATTTCTTTTTTTAATTTAATTTTATTGTTGTTGTGTTACATCCATCCCCTTTTTCCTCCCCTCTGTCCCCTTCCCTACCCACCCACTCCCCCGCAAAGTCAACCCCACTTGTTGTCCATGTCCATGGTTCTTCCATGCTAGTTCCTTGCCTAAACTGCTCCCCTTCTTTGCCTTTTCCTCCCCTCTCCCCTCTCTCTTCTGCCCACTGAAGGTCTGTTCATTGTATTCATGTATCTGGTTCTGTTTTGCTTGTTTGGTTTGTTCATTATTATCCTGTAATGGGTGAGATCATATAGTATTTGTCTTTCATTGACTGGCTTATTTCACTAAGCATAATACTCTCCAGTTCCATCCATGTTGTTGTAAACGGTAGGAGTTCCTTTTTTCTTTCTGCTGCATAGTATTCCATTGTGTAAGTATACCAAAGTTTTTTGATCCAATCACCCACTGATGGGCACTTGGGCTGTTTCCAGCACTTGGCTATTGTAAATAGTGCTGCTATGAACATAAGGGTACATAGGTTCTTCTGAATTGGTGTTTCAGGGTTCTTCGGGTATAGTCCTAGTAGTGGAATTGCTGGATCAAAAGGCAGTTCCATTTTTAGTTTTTTAAGGAAACTCCATACTGTTTTCTATAGTGGCTGCACCAGCCTGCATTCCCACCAACAGTGTACCAGGGTTCCGTTTTCCCCACATCCTCGCCAACACTTGCTGTTTGTTGATTTGTTGATGATGGCCATTCTGACAGGTGTGGGGTGGTATCTTATTATGGTTTTAACATGCATCTCTCTGATGGCTAGTGATGCTGAGTATTCTTTCATATGCCTTTGGATCCTTTGTATGTTTTCCTTGGAGAGTTGTCTTATTCTAAGACTTACTGGCTGTGTGCCTTGAGGAATCTCTAAATTCCATTTCCTTATCAGTGAATGAGTTTTGGTAGCATTAACTGAATCATGGAGTTGAAGAAATATCAAATGAAATAATGGACCTGCAAGTGCTTTGTAAAAGGTACAGTGCTACAGGGATATTATTGTCTATTAACATCCAATATTCACATAAAACTATTATAAGCCCAGAGTTTGAAAGTTTAATATGTCACCTTGACAGTTATTAGTCTCACTGCCCCTTGTCAATAAATTGATTTAAGATAGTACATATGTAAGTAGAAAAATGAGAGATGAGAGAATTAGAATAATTATATTATCTCAACATAAAACAACAAAATTCTTTAAACCAAAGAAGGTTTTTATTACTTTTCTTTTTGCCAACCTCTTTTACAGATAGCTAACCTAAGGTTGCAATTGCCAAATAAGTATAGTTCTGACATGAATATTGGTTATTTTGATACAGTAGCAAATGACTTGCTCGTTATACTATTAGAATAATTGTTCTCATTTTTGTGTTATTCACAATGTAACAGCCATGATACAATATACTTACATGTTTTATAATCATTATTAATATTTTCTCCATCACTTAAAGTCTAAATAGCCAACAAAAAATAAGCCAAGATCTTATCTGTAGCCTTTGCTAATTTCTGTAGTATAAATACTAACAACATGGCCAGTTTCAAGTTACCAGTATAAAGTCACTACACAATTGCTTGGCATCTAGTAAGTACTAACAAGTGCTATATTATTGTTTGGATTCATATGAGGTGACAAACTTGCCAACCTCGTGGAATTTTTCATTTCATTTGGTTTTGCTTTGTTTCTCAGTGCTTCCAGTGGGAGTCAGAGGATGGGCTGTGGGACAGACACTCGTCTCCAAACTGTGCCAGACCTTGTCAGGCTCTCCTACCTGACCCAGCAGGGAAAATCACTATACAGCTCAGGTGAGGGTGATGGTGGGGTCTTGGTGGAGAAGGGCAGATTTTTATACCACTGTGTTAAAGCTGGCTTACAAGAGCCAATGGGTAAATATTCAGGAATTTTGTGAACTGCTTGTTAAAAACATAACCATTATTAAAATTTTATTTATTTAAATTTACAATTAAATGAATTACATCACACAAAGGTAATGTATACTAAAACATAACATCTTAATTATTTTACTACATTTTTACAATTATCTATGTTTTTGATGTTATGTCTATTTTACCTACATGGTGAAAATACTACATAATGATATAGTGTTAAAAAATATTCTGACTTATTGTATTAGAATTTAAAATAATAGGATGTAAACAGCCTTAGTTTTGGAGGGGAACTTAGAAGTTGGCTTCTCTGCCTGAACCAGCCCACCCTTCCACCCAGTGCAGAAATGTTCTAAATAACATTTGGCCCTGGATGATGTGGCTCAGTGGATAAGGCGCCAGCCTGCAAACCCAAAGGCCTCTGGTTTGATTCCCAGTCAGGGTACATAACCAGATTGCAAGCCAGGTCTTCAGCCATGTCTGTAGCTGGAGGCAGGTGAAAGGCAACCATATATTGGTGTTTCTCTCCCTCTCTACCTTCTTCCCTATCTACCTCTCTAAAAGTAATAATAAATAAAATCTTTAAAAAAAATAATCCGGGCTCTAATGGCCAGTGCAAGTTGTCAGAGCAGCAATCACATTGAATTGTTTTCTTCATTGCATTAATTTTTAGGAAATCCCCAAATATGTAGAAACTGATTTTTCTGATGATTATTTAGGTTTTAAAATTCAAATTGATTTAAAACCCTTAGTTGTTTTGGCATTCATCAACCATTCCTTTGGAAAATGTCCAAAACAATATGGAGGTGATGTTTCTTACATTGAGTTGAATATTAATTGGGCACTTTTGAATATTCACAATTACTTAAATGATCAAATTAACTGAGAGGTGTGGAATCATGTACTCTCAGTTTTTTGGAGGTCAAGCCATACACTTCCTCCACTAAGAACAGATGTTGAATGTAGTTATGTTTTGTTTTTCTCTCAAAAAGGTATCTTTCACGTAGTCAAAACTGTCCCGCAATAGTAAAAGTCTACATCTATGTAAGAATAACCTACTGTTCCACAAACTGAAGCTTTATACACGTGAAATTAGATGAGTAACTTTTTGACTGAGAAGATTATAGTGAAATAAAATTTTTATTTTTTCTTATTTTAAAAGAATCAAGTTACTCTACAATTGCTTTACATTCTGTTGTAAAGCTGATGTTTCCTAAACACTTAATTTGAACCAAGATAAGTCAAACCCTGTTTGTTTCCCTTTTGGGGACTTTGAGTGCCAGTCTCCTCAGGTTGCTCAAGATAGTGGTAGATAGACAAATCTGTAGTAAACATCTTTAGGAGAAGGCTTGATTGTGAAGTGTGGTTTCCTGGAACCTCTTGTCAACATTTTCCACTGCATTTTCATCCATGTACCACTTTCATATCTGCATTTATCTTCTACTTTTCTTAGCACATTTTGTAATTGAGTTATTGGTTAAGATTGAACTAGCTGTTTTATTCTTATCTGCAGTGATGACACGGATATTGCATTGTTTTTCAGAAATGGGCCTTACTTGACATGCAGGGCCACTGTTTTTGAATACAGAAATTGTTTGGTAAGTGACATACATTATAGATGGCATAAGGGAGTTAGGCAGTTCCAGTTAGGAACCTTAAATCAAGTGATTACAAAAAATATTCTATGACTATGGAAATACCTAAAAGAGGCAAAGCTGAAACCCATGTAGATTTTTTCTGGAGGGAAGAGTATGACAATTAGGGAAAACAGCCTGGGTAAGCATTGAGGATGAAACACCCCTAGTTTCTGAGGAACAGTTAGGAGGCCAATATAGCTAGAATCATGAGAAAGAGAAGTAGAGAGACCACTGGAAGATTTTGAGGAAAGGAGTTCCAAGACCTGCCTAATGCTTTAACATATTACTTGGCTCATGTCTTGATAATGGACAGCCTAAAGCAAGGGCAGAAGCAGATAGACTAGTCAGGAAGCCATGGCAAGAAACCACATAAGAAATGGTGATGGCTTGGACTAGATTGATAACAATGACCATAGTTTTAAAAATGAGCAATTGTAACCCTGGCTGGTGGCACAGTGGGTAAGGCATCAACCTGTGAACCCAAAGGTCGCTGGTTTGATTCACCAGGTTGCAAGCCAGGTCTCCAGCCAGGTCCATAACTGGAGGCAGGTGAAAGGCAACCATACATTAATGTGTCTCTTCCTCTCTGCCTCTTTCCCTTCCCCTCTCTCCAAAAACAATAAATAAAATCTTTTTTAAAAAATGAGCAATTGTAGATATTGCTTGAAGATAAAGTCAATAGAACTTGTTTAGGTAATGGGTGTGATGACTGAGAAGAACAGAAGGGTTCCTCACAGGTCTTTTACTGCAATATTTTCAAATGTGTGACCCGGAGACCCACTGTGCCACAATCACCAAAAATACCCATGTTGTAATTAATTCCCAGTTCCTACCTGACAGCTTCTGATTCAGACTCTCTAGAGCAAAGGATAGCAAACTTTTACTCTAAATCATCAAGTAATAAATATGTTAGGCTTTGCACCTGGTCTCTCAACTACTCAGCTCTGCTGATAGAGCATGGCAGCAACCATAGATAATATGTAAATGAATGAATGTGGCTCTGTTCCAATAAAGCTCTCTATATATATACATTGAAACATGAATTACATGTAATTTTCATATGTCAAAATATTTCTCTTCTTTTAATTTTTTCCCAACCATTAAAAAGTTAACAAACAAACATTTTGCCCTGGCTGATGGCACGGCGGATAAGGTGCCAGCCTGCGAACCCAAAGATCGCTGGTTCGATTCCCAGTCAGGGCACATAACAAGGTTGCACGCCAGGTCGCCAGCCAGGTCCATAGCTGAAGGCAGGTGAAAGGCAACCACACATCGATGTCTGTCTGTCTGTCTCTGCCTCTCTCCCTTCCTGTCTTTCTAAAAATAATAAATAAAACCTAAAAAAAAAAAAAAAAAACATTTTTATGGGCTGTAAAAAAGCAGGCTATGGGGACAGATTTGACCAACTGCCAGAGTTTGACAGTCCTGCTCTAGAGAGCAGGTCCCCAGAATAAATAATTTGAACATGCTCATTAAGTGCCTGTTTTATGTTTAAAGAAATATTGTGATAAATTTTGAAAGTGACTGTCATCTGTCCCTTCTTGCTTTGTTTAGTTCATGGGTCAGAATAAAGATGGGCTTCTTGAACAAAATAAGAACTGGAATTGAAACTTTTTCACCTGCCAACAACAACAACAATAACAAATGGTGAGAAGAAAAGGGAAAGGAACTTTAAAATAATAAGGTTAAAAATTATTTGTGAGAAAAATGAAGGAATCAGGGAGAGGCACAAAAGCTTATTATTTAGTAGTACCTTTCACACTTTGAGAAAAATGCAATTACCATTTAAAAGGGGAAATCAATAATTTGTACTTGACCTCATAAAAGTCAAAGACAGAGGTCATCATATAAACCCAGGCCCTTGTTGTACTCAAGTTAAGATACTGTCAATGATCTTAAGAAAAACACTATTTTGTTATACGAAAGAATATTACCTATCATGAGTTGTACATCACACACATAGCTCATCTCTTCTTGCAGCAGCCTATATTGGGTTCCAGTTGTTATGAGTTTGTCTAATGACATCTGTTTTTTTAAATTTTACCATCCAAAGCTTCAGCTGCTCTTTCTAGTGTTAACCTCAAGTCGTAAAATAACATTGGGAAAATCAGGAAAAAGTTAATTCACTTAAATAGGCTTATTAATCATAATCACGTTACTGAACCAGTGATCTCTCAGGTTTTAAAATAATTGATTTTGTCCATCAAGTAAGTAATTTCAACCTTATCTCTACTTTGCTCTTATGCTCTTGCTTTCTTTGTTGCAAGGTTTAATTTATCAAAGTTTTATTTCTGAGACTAAATAAATTGGAAACTGAGAATTTTTATTTTAGATAAAATAATTTAAAAAATAAACTCAAACACAGTTTCAAATTCTAATAGATCTAAAGCTATTAGCAAAGAGTTTGGGGATTTTGAAAAGACTTTATTGGTAAAAAATATATATATATATGTTCATAATTTCCTAGCAAGCATTATGAAAACTGCACAAGTAGTGATGTGATGAGAAGATTAAGAAAATGGAGACAGAAAAGATGGAGACAGAGTAGAGTGCAGTGCTGATGGTGTTCTTGAGTACCAGAGCAGCTAGAGGACAGGATAGGGAGTGGAAGACGTCTTCAGGTCCCTAAGAATTGGAGTGGTCAGCATCTGGACACAGGGGAGCACAGCCCAGAGGCAGCAGAGACCTATAGGAGAGCAGCCCACAGGTCCAGAATACAATCAGACAGCCCAAATAAAGGACACACCAAGAACAACAAGTGGAGAAAATCTGGGAGAAGGCAACATTGAACTCCACAAATCTCCTATCACAGAAGGGGGCTCAACTAAGGCAAGGAAGCAAAGCAGGATAACCCAAGGAAAAAACAAAAAAATAAAAAGCAAGCAACAGCAGGACACCCAAAATGGGGAAAAAAAGAATCAGTCCATCACCAAAAGGAAAGGAAGAATCCCCAGAAAGACCACAAAATGAAACAGTGGCACCTGAAATATCAGATAAGGAATTCAAAAGAATGATGCTAGAGAAGCTCAGTGAGCTCAGCCACATCAAAGAAAACTATAAACAACTCCAGGAGAACTACAAAGAACTCCAGGGAAGTTACAAGGAACTTACTGAGAGCTACAACAGCATGAAAAAGGACACAGAAACTATCAATAAGTGCCAGGAGGAAATGAAGAATACAATTTCTGAATTGAAGAATACAGTAGAGGGAATCAACAGTAGGCTAGAGGAAGCAGAGGACCAAATCAGCGAGTTGGAGGATAATGTAGACAAATACTCCAACACAGTACAAGAGAATAAAAAAAGGCTGAATAAGACTGAAGAGGGGTTAAGAGAGCTGCAGGACAACATGAAACATAACAACATCCATATCATAGGGATACCAGGAGAAGAGAAACAAGGAATGGAAAACCTGTTCAAAAAAGTCATGATAGAAAATTTCCCTAACATGATGAGTGAAAACATTAATCCAGTTCAGGAAGCACAGCGGTTCCCAATGAAGATAAACCCAAACAGGCCAACACCAAGGCATATTATTATTAAAATGGCTAATCTCAAAGACAAAGAGAGAATCCTAAAAGCATCAAGAAAGAAATGACAAATAACATATAAAGGGGCTCCAATAAGGCTATCGAATGATTATTCAACAGAAACAATTCAAGCCAGAAGGGAATGGCAAAAAGTATTTCAAGTCATGGTAAACAAAGGCCTGCAACCAAGATTACTCTACCCAGCAAGGCTCTCATTCAAGATAGAAGGAGAAATAAGGAGCTTCCCAGGCAAAAAAAAAAAAAAAAAGACTAAAAGAATACATCTCTACCAAACCAGCATTGCAAGAAATGCTAAAGGGTCTGCTATAAAAATAAGTAAATAAATAAAATGAAGAAACAGAGAAAGCCAAAGAGGAATACAGATACAAAAGGAGAAAATGGCAATGAATAAGTATCAATCAATAATAACCTTAAATGTAAATGGATTAAATGCACCAATCAAAAGACATAGGGTAGCCGAATGGATAAGACAACATGACCCATATATATGCTGTCTTCAAGAGACCCACCTCAGAACAAAAGTTCGACACAGATTGAGAGTGAAGGGATGGAAATATATATATATCAAGCAAATGGACACAAAAAAAAAGCTGGAGTAGCAATACTGATTTCAGACAAAACAGATTTTACAATGAAGGCCATAAGAAGGGACAAAGATGGACATTTCATAATACTTAAGGGAACAATCCATCAAGAAGAAATAACTCTGATAAACTTATACGCACCCAACATAGGAGCTCTGAAATATATAAGGAAAATCTTGGAAGACTTTAAGAAAGACATAGACAGCAACACACTAATAGTAGGGGATTTCAATACTCCACTATCAACAATGGACAGATCTTCCAAACAAAAAATCCCCAGAGATGTTGTGGCATTGAACAACACTCTAGAGGAAATGGACCTAACTGATGTATACAGAGTCTTTTACCCCAAAGAAGCAAAATACACATTCTTTTCAAATGCACATGGATCATTCTCCAAGATAGACCACATGGTATGTCACAAGATAAGCCTCCACAAATACAGGAAAATTGAAATCATACAAAGTATCTTGTCAGATCACAATGGCTTGAAACTAGAAAGCAATCTCAAGGGAAAAAAACAAAAATTCTCTAACTCATGGAGACTGAATAACATGCTTTTAAGCAATGAAGGGGTCAACAATGAGATCAAAGATGAAATCAAAAAGTTCCTGGAAACAAATGACAATGAACACACAACAGCCCAAACCCTATGGGATACAGCAAAGGCAGTTCTCAGGGGGAAATTCATAGCAATACAGGCCTACCTAAAAAGGTCACAGAAGGTTTATAAAAACAACCTAACCACAAAGCTGCAAGAACTAGAGGAACAACAACAAACAAAGCCCAGAGCAAGTAGAAGAAAGGAAGGAAATCATCAAGATCAGAGCAGAACTAAATAACTCAGAGATTCAAACTACAATTTGAAGAATCAACAGGTCCAGGAGCTGGTTCTTTGAGAAAATAAGCAAAATTGACAAGCCCTTATCCAGACTTATCAAGAAAAAGAGAGGACCCAAATTAACAGAATCAGAACTGAGAGAGGTGAAATCACAACTGATACCTCAGAAATACAAAAGATTGTAAGAAATTACTACAAACCACTATATGATGAAAAATATGACAACCTGGATGAAATGGACACATTTCTGGAAATGTGTAATCTACCAAAACTGAACCCAGAAGAAGCAGAAAGCCTCAATAGGCCAATAACAACTAGTGAAATTAAAGAAGTAATCCAAAATCTCCCAAAGCACAAAAGCCCTGGACCAGATGGCTACACAGGTGAATTTTACCAAACATTTAAAGAAGAACTAACTCCTATCCTCCTCAAACTATACCAAAAATTTCAGGAAGAGGGAAGACTCCCAAACTCTTTCTATGAAGCCAATATTATTCTAATCCCAAAACCAGGGCAAGATACAACTAAGAAAGAAAGCTACAGGCCAATATCTCTGATGAACATAGATGCTAAAATTCTCAACAAAATATTGGCCAGCCGGATTCAGCATATTACAAAGATCATACACCATGATCAAGTGGGTTTCATCCCAGGGATGCAAGGATGGTACAACATTCGTAAATCAATAAATGTAATACACCACATCAACAAATTGAAAGATAAAAACCATATGATCACATCAATAGATGCTGAAAAAGCATTTGATAAAGTACAGCAACCATTTATGATAAAAACCCTCAGTAAAATGGGAATAGAGGGTGCATACCTCAACATCATAAAGGCCATCTATGAGAAACCTGAAGCCAACATCATACTTAACGGACAAAAACTGAAAGCTTTCCCCCTAAGATCATGAACAAGACAAAGCTGTCCACTTTCTCGACTTCTATTCAACATTGTCTTAGAACTTCTAGCTATAGCCATCAGAGGAGAAAAAGGAATCAAAGGTATTCGAATTGGAAAGGAGGAAGTCAAACTGTCATTATTTGCAGATGATATGATAGTGTACATACAAAACCCGATGGGTTCCCCAAAAACTTACTCAACCTAATAAGCAAATTTAGCAAAATACCTGGGTATAATGTCAATATCCAGAAATCAAAAGCATTTTTTTATACCAATAATGAAACAACAGAAATAGAAGCAAAGAAACAAATCCCATTTACCATAGCAAAAAGAAAAATAAAGTACCTAGGAATAAACTAAGGAGGTAAAAGACCTGTACTCAGAAAACTATGAACAAATGAAGAAAGAAATCAAGGAAGATACAAATAAATGGAAGCATATACCATGTTCATGGATGGGAAGAATTAACATCATTCAAATGTCCATACTACCCAAAGCAATCTACATATTCAATGCAATCCCAATTAAAATACCAATGACAGACTTCACAGAAATAGAAAAAATACTTCAAAAATTTATATGGAGCCTAAAACACCCATGAATAGCCACCACAATCTTGAGAATGAAGAACAAGGTAGGAGGAATCACAATACCGGACTTCAAACAATACTACAAAGCTACTATCATCAAAACAGCATGGTACTGGCATAAGAATAGACATATAGATCAATGGAACAGAATAGAGAGCCCAGAAATTAACCCAGGACTCTATGGTCAAATAATATTTGACAAAGAGGGAAGGAACATCCAATGGAGTAAAAACAGTCTCTTCAACAAATGGTGTTGGGAGAACTGGACGGCAACATGCAAAAAGATAAAACTAGACCACCAACTTACACCATACACCAGAATAAACTCAAGATGGATAAAGGATTTAAACATGAGCAGTGCCACCATAAAGGTCCTGGAGAAAAATATAGGCAGTAAACTTTTGGATATCCTATGCAGAAATATGTTTATTGATACTTCACCAAGGGCAAAGGAAATAAAAGAATAAATCAACAAATGGGACTACATAAAATTGAAAAGTTTCTGTTCAGCTAAAGAAAATATCAGCAAAATTCAAAGGGAACCAACTGTATGGGAAAATATAATTGCCAATGATACCTCAGACAAGGGTCTGATCTCCAAAATATATAAATAACTTATGCAACTCAACACCAGGGAGATAGACAGCCCAATTAAAAAATGGGCAAAGGACCTGAACAGACAACTCACTGAGGAAGATATACAAAGGGTCCAGAGGCATATGAAAGAATGCTCAACATCACTAGTCATCAGAGAGACGTAAATTAAAACCACAGTAAGATACCACCCCATACCTGTCAGAATGGCAATCATCAGCAAATCAACAAACAACAAGTGTTGGCGAGGATGCGGGGCAAAGGGAACCCTCGTACATTGTTGGTGGGAATGTAGGCTGGAGCAGCCACTGTGGAAAACAGTATGGCGTTTCCTTAAAAAACTAAAAATGGAACTGCCTTTTGATCCAGTGATCCCACTACTTGGACTATACCCAAAGAATCCTGAAATACCAATTCATAAGAACCTATGTACACCTATGTTCATAGCAGCACTATTTACAATAGCCAAGTGCTGGAAATAGCCTAAGTGCCCATCAGTGAATGATTGGATCAAAAAACTTTGGTACATTTACACAATGGAATTCTATATAGCAGAAAGAAAGAAGGAACTTGTACCCTTTGCAACAACATGGATGGAACTGGAGAGTCTTATGCTTAGTGAAATAAGCCAGTCAGTGAAGGACAAATATCATATGATCTCACCCATTACAGGACAATAATGAACAAAACTAACAACAAGCAAAACAGAACCAAATATATGAATATAGTGAATAGGCCTTCAGTGGTCAGGGGGAAAGGGGTTGGGGGGACGGGGGAGGCAGAGG
>PVIW01010970.1:0-40600 GCA_004026585.1 Noctilio leporinus | reverse complement strand
ATTTTTAGAAAGAGGGGGAAGGAAGAGAGGCAGAGAGGGAGAGATACATCAATGTATGGTTGCTTTTCACCTGCCTCCAGCCACAGCCTGACTGGAGACCTGGTTTGCAACCTGGTTATGTGCCCTGGCTGGGGAATCGAACCTGCGACCTTTGGGTTCGCAGGCCGGCGCCTTATCCACTGTGCTACCAGCCAGGGCTCTAATTTTACTTTTGACAAGTTAAATGAAATAGAAGTAACAACGCCCTTCCTCCATCTCATCCACTTTAGAGATTATTCACATTGAGAACTCCAGTTTGCTTAACTGAAAGAACAGATCTCATCTTCTGACTTTCAGAAAAACCTAGAATATTTTCACCACCATAGATAAACAAATAATAATGCACACCTATCAGCATTTTCCAAGGAAGGAGGTGAGATATTTTGCTGGGCCTACATTTGTTCCAATGGGTTTTATAACCTAAATATCACCTGAGGCTGGTAGGGACTTTATTTAGAATTAGAATATGAAAAAATATATAGTGAATCTACCAGATCCTCTCAGTCATGCCTGAATATTGAGTAATCATAACACATAGCCAATATAATTATGTAAGTGAAATTCTCAAAAATTATATAACAACATCCACTCTATGCAGGAATGCGTTTCTGCCTGTCTGTGGATAACTTATTCCTCATTAAGTTCTCTGAAAATGAAAAATGGAATTGGTGAAATTTCTCTTGATATTGGTTTTGGGCTCAGAGATCCAGGTCATGTCTTCACAGCTTCAAAAACAGTGATGAAGGTGGTGTGTACCTTGATGGAACTATCTCTACTTACCCTACAGTGATGTCAAAAATGTTGCTTCCAACAGAACTGGATACAGCCATGTCCCCAAGCCCCTTCCGGGCCACTATGACGCTGGTGATAAGATCAGGGATGGAGGTCCCAGCAGCCAAGATGGTCAGACCCATAATCTCCTCACTAATACCAATTGTTTCTCCAACCTAAAGGTGATGACAGGGACAAACATATGAGTGTTTGTAGTCACAAAACCATCAAAACCACAAATATCTCAACACAACTCTCTTAATGAGTTCCTTCTTTGGGCTGTACTGAGGGTTGAAATGAGCCACAGTCATTGTCTAAGAGTTGATGACTCTCAGACCCAAGAGACTGGGAATGTTCACATAAGGGTGAAACACATAATCTCAAAAAAGAGCTATAGAGGGCTAGCGGGAAGCCTTTAATATGGTGTTTACTAAGACTGGGCAGGAGAAGCAGAAAATTAGTTCTAAAAACCAACTGGGCCCTGGCTGGGTAGCTCAGTTGGTTATAGTGTTGTTCTGATATACCAATGTTGAAGGTTTGATCCTCAGTCAGGGCATATATAAGAATCAACCAATGAATGCATGAATAAGGGGAACAACAAATCTAGTCTCTCTCTCTCTCTTTCTCTCTCCACTACCCTCCCTCTCTCTAAAATCAATAATGAAAAGAAAAAAAAAAAAAAAAAAAAAAAAAAAAAAAAAAAAAAAAAAAAAAAAAAGCCCAAGCCCTGGCTGGTGGCACAGTGGATAAGATGCTGGCCTGTAAACCCAAAGGTTGCTAGTTTGGTCCCCAGCCAGGACATATAACCAGGTTGCAAGCCAGGTCTCCACCCAGGTCTGTAGCTGGAGGCAGGTGAAAGGCAACCATACATTGATGTCTATCTCTCTCTGCCTCTCTCCCTTCCCCTCTCTCTAAAAATAATAAATAAAATCTTTAAAAAAAATGTGAACCCCTGCCCTGCCTCCACACACACACACACAAAGAAGCCCAATTGGTCAGAGGCTTCAGGAGCCAGTGCCTGACAATGGCACCAAATCCTGTGGCCAATGCCCTTGCACTTCCCATCGAAGGTTAACAAATTACACGCAGCATCCCCATTTTTCCCTGAACGTATCCTAGTGTCTGTAACCTACTCTTAAATACTTAAGACTACCACTTCCACAGAAAACTTGATTTGGGGTGATTTTGTTTTGGTAATATAAAACTGTAAATCAGCAAGGCAGCAGTGAGGGAACCTTCATTTAGGCAATTAGGCCTTCATCCAAGGTCTGGCTCTAGCATTTATTCAGTACTTGACCTATTGCTAACTGAATGCATATGCAATTCATTTGATCCCCACTCTTTTATCTATACAGTGGCATTGATGATGATACCTAACTGCAAGGTAGTTGTGAGGATTAAGTGATTATTTGTGGAAAAGCCTTTAGTAAATGGTACACAATGTAGAAAGCAAGGAGTGGTGGTGGTTATGTTTTCCTTTGGTCTTTGCTTTTTAGTGCTGATGAATCCTATCACACAGTCTGTCTAGCTTCAGAAGGAAGCTCCTCCTGTCCCTGGAGCAACTTGTCTTCTTGGGACTTTGAAAAGCTTTATATAGTTTCTGGAGTTGGTGAGCTGGAAACCTTTAAGATAGTGCTTTAACTTTGGTTTCCAACAGCCTACCTGATGACATCCAGCATTTTTGAAAAAAAAAAAAAAATTAAAGGGCAGAAGTAGCATGTAAGGATAAAGGTTTTCAGGGAATAGAATACACTCATTTCTAAATCCTTTTAAAAAATTATAAATGATAGCTTAGTTCCCACTAGCTAAAGAGCATAGTTGGGAGCTATTTTTATTCTGATGGTTATGCCTGCTCTAGAGCCTGGTGAGCTAGCACACCCTGTCCTCCTGGCACACAGATTCACGGCTCCCCATTAGAAAGTAAATTGCCGGCGAGCAGGATTGTTGTCTTGTTCACTGTGATTTTCCTTACTCAGAACAGAGCCTGGCATATAGTAGGCTTTCAATACTTATTTGCTGAAATAAACAAATCAATTTGCATATGTAGATGATTTTACTAGCATGTTTTCCACTGATTCTCCTAAAAAAAAATATAAATAACAGTTTTGCACAGGAGTGCTCTATTTGAGCAAAATATTCTCCTTGATGACTTCTCTTTCTTATTGATTTGGAGTGAAACATTGTCTTTTTTCTTTTAAAAGATTTTATTTATTATTTTTAGAGAGAGAGGAAGGGAGAGAGCAGAGAGAAAGAGTGAGAGACATCAATGTATGGTTGTCTTTCACTTGCCTCCAGCTACAGACCTGGCTGGAGACCTGGCTTGCTGCCTCGTTATGTATCTTGGCTGGGGAATCAAACTGGCGACCTTAGAGTTCGCAGGCCATTTTCAAAGACTGAAAGGAAGCTGACTAAATGATTGTCACCCTCAATAAGTTCCAAACTGTTTAATATATTCTTTTTAAAAAATTATTATTATTATTATTATTATTTAGAGAGAGGGGAAGGGAGAGAGGAAGAGAGGGAGAGAAACATCAAAGTATGGTTGCCTTTCACCTGCCTCCAGCTATGGACCTGGCTGGAGACCTGGCTTGCAATCTGGTTATGTGCCCTGGCTGGGAATCGAACCATCGACCTTTGGGTTCACAGGCCGGCACCTTATCCACCAAGCCACCAGCCAGGGCTAATATATTCTTAATAATTTAAATTCTTTGAGGGAGTTCTAAAGCTGTGATTAATGCCACTACAAAAGGAAAAAATGCAGGAATTAAAAAGGGGTGATATAGTGGGTGTTATTATGAATGCTGGCTTGGGATCTACAGAACTCTGCATGCCAATCCTAGCCTGCCACTTGAGCTAACTTCCCTGAGGCTCAATTTTTCCCATCTGTGAAATGGGGATAAAACGCCCACCCTTAGAGTTGTGATAATTATATGTGATGATGCTTATAAGGCTCATAGCACATCATCAGACATAAAGTAAATGTTTAATGAGTATGAGCTGTGATAACTCAGACATCACTCCTTTCCCTCCCTCACTTAGTGTGCAGCCATCAGGGCTCTGGCAGCAGACAGAAGCTGGTTTAGTGGGGTCAGTGCTCAATGTAGGAAATCACATGAATAATCAACAATTTTCATTGTACATCACACCCCTGCTGAATCTGAGCGGCTCTAGAAACACTTTCAGTGAAGGAGAGCTTCTGCATAAGCTCATGCTGTGTATACTTCACTGAAGGTGGCCCTGGTGAGTCAGAGGCAAGGCAATGGGTGCTTGGATGGGACAGTGTCCATGGTCATGTTGGGGAGCACTGGAGAAGGTGAGAGCTAGAAAGAACATCAGTAGTTTCTTGGGGGAAATTTCCATGATTTCTATTAGAAGTAATAATGCACCTATTCAGAATCTAAATCCAGTGCTGTTCCTAATATTCTGTAATGTAGTCCTTGCCTTGGTTTGGGAAGGATTTGCAAAAAGGCATATTGACCAGATGAGACATATGATCCTATTTGACTTATAGAGTTAACCTCTCATCCTTCTCATACTAGATGCAGTATAGGTTTTAACCATAGGGTTTTCATCACCCATGAAATTTACTAGGATAAAGACTCAGATACAAACATTATATAAAAATATCAAAACAAAGGGAAAATATGTGTAAAGAATTGTACATGAAAGACACTTATTTTTGGCCAAAGAGTAGCCAAATAAATGTATCAAATAGCATTTATTATCGCTAAAACTGTGGGCAGCAAAAATAGTTGAACACTAAATGGTGTAATTGTTACCTTTATAGCTTTTATAGTTCAAAAGCACAAAAGATAGAATTAGAGCTAATATTCTTAGAACAGAATCTGCTATTTTGATTAGCTGTGACCAGGTTTGAAAGAGAAACATTTCTATGAGAGGAAAGGGACATTTCTTATCCATTATTGGAAAGCAAGGCTTCTCTTTGTATTTCTGTAAGTATTATTGTTCTAGGCATTTTATTTGTATTTTCCTAGAGAGAATAAAAAGGAAACAAGATTGTGGCATTAAGATAATCATTAAGAAGAAAAGGATGGGAGTCTGTTCAACAATGTTTTCTAAGATGGCTAAAGAGAAGTAGCTATAAAACAACAGATTCCAGCCAGAGTAAAAAACAACTTTTTCAAATGATCAGTACATGAAAGGATAAAAATGAATATTAGGAGAAGCCATTTTGTTTTCCATCCATTATAGATGGAAAACAGTCATTTCAGCATGGAAATCTGAGATCTGAGAAGCAGCCAACCTCGCAATGATTTTTGCCAGGCATGGGTAACAAATGTCTTTCAATGAATGTGGAAAATAATGACTTCGGGGCAAATAGAACTTCAGGGGACCAGTGATTTGGAGGAAGTGCCCAAAAAGGTAATCTGAAGTCAAATGTTATTAAAATAACTATGATGGCAATAATACAAAATATATTGTGAGACTAACTCTATGTAGATCAGCCAACATTTGCAGTGAATTGTTAGTGATTCATTTTTCATTCCTAAGAAGAAACTCCTTACCCCATTTTCCTCTACTTCCCCAAACCAAGGCAACCATTAAGCTGCTTTCTGTCTCCATAGATTTGCCAACGTTTTACAGTTCGTATAAATGGGATCATATAATAGGTGGTATTTAGTGACTGGCTGTTTTTCACTTAGCATAATATTTGGAGGTTCACTCACATTGTAGTATGTATCAATGCTTCATTTCTTTTTTACTGTGGAATAATATTCCATTTTATAAAGATAGCCCTCATTTTAATTACCCATTCATCAGCTGATGGACTTTTGGGTTCTTTTCATTTTTAGGGGATTGTTTTATTTTGAATATAATGCTGCTATGAGTATATATGTACAATTTTTTAAATGTAGATGTTCTCAGTCCTCTTGGGGATATATCAGGAGTGGAATACTGGATCATATGGTAACTTGGTGTTTAACATTTTTTGTAACTGCCAAACTGTTTTCCAAGGTGACTGCACTGTTTTAGATTCTTATCAGCAATCTAAAAGGATCCTTTCCAGCACTTGTTTTTGGCTGTCTTTTTGATTATATCCATCTCAGTGAATGTGAAGTGGTATCTCATTGTAGTTTTGATTTGCATTTCTCTGATGAATAATAATGTTGAGCATCTTTTCTTGTGCTTATTATCCAATTGCATATCATCTTTGGAGAAACATTGATTCAAAATTTTCATCCATCTTAAAAATTAGGATGCTTGTAGATGCCTTCTTGTTATTGAGCTTTAAGAGATTTTTATTCCCAGCCAGGGCACATAAAGAGGTTGCAAGCCTGGTCTCCAGCTGGGTACCCAGCTGGAGGCAGGGGAAAGGCAACCATACATTGATGTTTCTCTCCCTTTCTTCCTTTCTCCCTGCCCTTTGGGTTCATAGTCTGGCACCTATCCACTGAGCCACCAGCCAGGGCTTAGTTTTAAATGTAAGCTCTAAAACTATCAAACATCTAGATATACTTTGAGTCAAATTTTGAGTTCAGTGGGAGGTAGAGGTTGTAATCTAAATTCTCTCATGTTGGCATATGGAACTCCAGTTATTCCAGCACCATTTGTTGAGGTGTGTTTCTATGTATGTTCTTGATGTACATTTTCTCATTTTAAATTGATATATTTTACTTATATTAAGGAGTATAATAATTTTAAGGCTATATAAAACAAAGGATGCAAGTGGGCAACTTATAATTGAGATTAAAAGCATGAGTTTTGGCGTTTCAAAGTCCTGGTTTGGAATCTCAGTTCTGCTATTTACTACCTATATGATCCTGGGCAATCTTCTTATTAGCTCTAAGCTTAACTCTTTTATCTAAAAACTGTGAATAATAACAGTACCTTTTTCACAGGCTTTGAGCTTATGTACAAATTGGCCAGGGTTATTGACAAGATTATAAGGACAAGGGGTTGTGAATTGCTTAGCACAGATTACACAATCAATAACAATACTATTAGCTCTGAGAACATAAAACCTTTGCATCTCATTCTTTCATTCATAAATTACGACAAACAATTCCTGCAAGTTTATTCTTCTGATAGGCATTATGACTGGTACTGAGTTAGAAATGGTAAAAGTGAAGGTCCTGGCTGGTGGCTCAGTGGATAGGTGCCAGCCTGTGAACCCAAGGGTCACTAGTTTGATTCCCAGCCAGGGCACATGACCAGATTGTAAGCCAGGTCTCCACCTAGGTCCATAGCTGGAGGTAGGTGAAAGGCAACCGTACATTGATGTTTCTCTCACTCTCTGCCTCCCTCCTGGCCCCCTTCTCTAAAAATAATAAATAAAAAATAAATCTAAAAAATGGTAAAAGTGAAATATATAATCATTTTAAACTAAGGCTCAAGGAAGAGACTGTTCTATTTTTAGGTCTTTTCCTAAGAGCCAATGGGACTGCCTTATGACCCAGCAATTCCACTTCTGGGTATATATTCAAAGAAACTCAAAAATACTCATTCAAAAGAATATATGCACCCTTATGTTCATTGCAGCATTATTTACAATAGTCAAGATATGGAAGCAGCCCAAGTGTCCATCAATAGACTTGTGAATAAATAAGCCATGATACATATATACAATGGAATATTACTGAGCCATAAAAAGAAAGAAATCTTATTATTTGTGACAACATGGATATACCTAGAGAGTATTATGCTAAGTGAAATAATTTAGTCAGAGAAAGACAAATACCATAAAATTTCACTTATATGTAGAATTTAAAGGACAACATAAACTAACAAAGCAGAAATAGGCTTATAGAAAGAGCAGACTGATGGTTGCCAGAGGAGAGGGGGTTTTGGCGTCAGGATGAAAAAGGTGAATGGATTAAGAACAAATTGGTAAGTAACAAAATAGTCACAGGGATGTAAAGTACAGCATAGGGAATATAGTCAATACTATTGTAATAACTATATATGGTGCCAGGTGAGGACTAGAAATATCAAAGGGAAACACTTTATAAAGCATGGGTGGCAAACACAAGGCCTGAGGGCCAAACCTGGCCCTCCACCTTGTTTTATCCAGCCCGACACCTTTTTCCTACCTGGCTCACTTAACTGTTAAGAAGTAGTTACATTTATACAGTCCTAAAATTGTATTCGGCCCTTTGAAGGCAACCGAGAGGCTGATGCGGCCCCTGTGAAAATGAGTTTGACATTCTTGGTGAAAAGTATATGATTGTCTAATTGTTCCTGGAAGACCAGAGTCAGGGGCTTCCCCTCCTTGGTTCTTGCTGTACACCTGAAACTAATGCAAAATAATGTTGAATGTAAATTGTAACCAAAAAAAACAAAGGAAGGCTGTTCAGAAGGTGAATAGCTGCCCAAGAGAAAGTAAGTGCCACTGAGTCAGGCATATATTCTTTTGAATGGGTATTTTTGGGTTTCTTTGATTATATACCCAGAAGTGGAATTGCTGGGTCATAAGGCAGTTCCATTGGCCTTTAGGAAAAGACCTAAAAACAGAACGGACTCTTCCTTGAGCCTTAGCTTATAAAGAGTCCTGCCTGGCATGAACTGGCCTGAGCTGGCCTGGTTTCAGGTTGTAGGGGGAGAGCAGCAATCAGGTTTGCTTGCCTTCCTTCACTGTCTGACTGGGGCTATGCAGATTTGACTCCAGGACTGAGACAAGGGAAGGTCAAGTGGAGTAAATTCTTTTAGTCCTGAAATATTTAACTTGTCTTGTCAGATGCAATATTGTTATGGCAATCTCAGAAAGCAAACATATTGATTAATCATTTACAAGAGAAATAAGAGAAAAAAGAAATGGGACTATATTAAACTAAAAAGTTTTTGCACGGCAAAGGACGCCATCAACAAAATGAAAAGATAACCCAGTCTATAGGAGAACATACTCGCTGATACATCTGACATAGAATTAATATCCAAAATGCATAAGGAACTTACACACATAAATAAAACAAAATGACCCAATTAAATGGACAAAAACCTGAAGGGATACTTCTCCAAAGAGGACATATAGATGGCTACAGATATATGAAAAGTTGCTCAATGTCACTAATCATCAGAGAAATGCAACTTAAAACCACAAGGAAATATCACCTCACCATGTCAGAATGGCCATCATCAATAACTCAACAAACAACAAGTGTTGGCAAGGATGTGGAGAAGAGGGAACCCTTGTGCACTGTTGGTAGGAATGCAGATTGGTGCAGCCACTATGGAAAGCTATATGGAGTTATGTCAAAAAAATAAAAAATGGAACTGCCTTATGGCCCAGTAAGATTACTTCTGGAAATATATCCAAAGAATTATTTAAATCAGCCAGAGAAAGAAAAGTACCATATGCTTTCACTTATATGTGGAATCTAATGAATAAAATTAACAAAGTGGAGACAGAATCACAGAAACAGAACAGACTGACCACTGTTAGAGGGGAGAGGGTTGGAGCATGGGTGAGAAGGGTGAAGGGATTAAGCAAAGAAAAAAAAAGAAAAACTCATGGATACAGTCAACAGTATTCTGATTGCCAGAAGGAAAGTGTGTGTGGGAAGGTAGAAGAGGATAAGGAGTGATAAATGTGATAGAAGGAGACTTGACTTGGGGTGGTGAGCACAAAATACAATATGCAGATATGTACTGTAGAACTGTATACCTGAAACTGATATGACTATTATCCAGGCCCCAATATGTTCAATAAAAAATAGGTTAAAAAAATAATTTAGCAATACCAGGCAGACAGTGTCACCATCAAGGTCTTACCTGGTGTGCCCACCAGACCATTAAGTAAGAGAATATTGCAATCCAGGTGATGGCGCCAAAGAACGTGATGGGAAAAAACTTCCTTGCTGACTGGAAGAGAACAGGGAAGAGATGACAGTGTCAGAGCTATAAACTGAGGTGGATCTGAGAGTCCAAAGCTAAACCCATCAATGCAGCTTACAGTCTTGGTAGGGTTGGCAATAAAAAAACCCTACCCACCCCTGGTCAAGCTGGGACAGTAAGATTCTCTCTTAGGAATGTGAAATTGGTTAGAGCCAAGTCATCACAAAGCTAGTACCCGAGACGGAAATCTCTTGAAGAGAATGTCTATTCCTGCTGCTGGATGCTCATATGCCCTTTCCAAGGCTTGGTTTCTCAGCCTTGCCTTCAATCTATTAACTACTCCAAGTACCCCCTCCCTCTCCTGCTGCCTTTTCTTTCTTCTGCTCAAGTTGACCAGAATCAGTTTCTATTACTTCCAACCATGTATCATCATAATCCATATGCCAGAAAACCTATGAGATTAATTACTTTTTACAAGAAATAGGAAAGACTCAGAAATAGATGGGCTTATCTTATAGTCCCATGAGTGGTCAGGAAAAGCCACACAGAAAAAGCCATCACCACAGTTTCTAGAGACCCCTGATGATGGCCAGTTCAGGGCACCTGAACCACATGTACAGACAGGAATAGACAGACAGATGCCTGGCTATGTTGCTCTCCATGGGCATGGCAGAGTATATGCTCTTGGGGATGTTTTCTGTCCTGTTCTCCATCCCTAATTATATTATTTCTAATTCTGCCTCTACCACTGAACTTTGCAATCTCCCACTTGCAGTGAGTGCTTAAAAAATTTCCTTCAAACATCAGCCAGAATCAGGCACTCAAAATGCAGTGTTTCTTACCTGCTCCCACCCTAGGGAAATTGAGGCTTGTGCTAACATTGGAGTTTTCTGTGAAGGTTTTTTTGCATTGCATAATGTTCTCAGAGCCTATGACCTATTATTGCCAAACTTTTTATTTCAAAGCTTTCCACTTTGTGAAACAATCTACTTTTTTGTTGCTTTGATAATGCCCTCCAATTCTGTCCAGAGAAATGAATCCTGGAGTTGACAGGAATGAAAGCTATCTCGATCGTCTGAAGGGCTGACCTTGGGCAGCCACGTAGGACACTTTTTGCCATGGCTTCTGAGAAATCCATTAAAAGGAGAAGATAAACTTGTACATGGCAATCTTTTGAATATCCATAAGATGAACACAGTCTTTATCGCTCCAAACCAGGCTTATGTTCTCTTTAGTAATTTCAAATTTTCAATATATTTTCATTATCATTTCCACAGTTCTGCTAGCAAATTTTCACAATAATCATTCCTCTCTTTTTAACGATTGCTGCTTTTGGGGGGTCATTTGTTGTCTGGACTATCTGGAAGAGCAGTGGACTTGATAAAATTGGGGAGGCTGTAGGCCACAGTGAGTAGACACAACCTTATTCACAAATGCTTCCCCCCACCCCTTCCCTTTCTTAGAAGGAAAATATTTTGGCCAAAGATTCAGACTCCTTCTGGGGATGTGAGTAGTTTAATAGTTTATGGGACAAAAAGGAACCAATTTTTCAAAGTGGAGGTTGAGACATTCACTTTGGAAAGCAAATTCCCTTAAAGCTGGCAGTTCAGCTGGATTCTGGAGATCAGATTCTCTGAGCCTTGGAATTGCCAGTGCCAAGAAATCAAGTTTTCCCAGCAAAGCATTTGGCTGATTACAGTACTCATCCTTTTCCTCCGTCACAGGTGACTATTTCAGGATCCTAAGTGTGATGAGGGTTGCATCTCCTATGGCCACGTTCTGTCACAGGGAAGAGAAAGGCCTTTCTTATGATGTGGGGGCCACACATATGATTGAACAGCCACCAATGAGCTTGATTCTGAGTATCCTGTTGAGGAAATGGAGCACCATCTCCATACCGTATTAGAATGGGATGTCCTGGGAGAGCCTCATTTCATAGATTGCTAAGTATGTAATTATTATTTGACGTTTTGTACTTTTACATGTCTGTTCGTTGATAAATGTTGCAACTCAAAATCAAATCACTTAAATACGTTTCTCATCTAAAAAATATCACCTCCAAATCATAGAAAATGCCCTGTCAAAAAGTAGAAAGTAAGGACACAGGCTAAGGATTTAAAGCAACTAAGTTCAAATCAATGTTAGTGAAAACTTCTCCAATTTAAAATTTGATGCTTATGATTCTTAATCAAGAAGCCAATTAGTAATGAATGAACATCTAAATGTACCTAGTGTTATATTAGGGGCTCATAACAAAAGGTTAAAAATAACTTCTTTTTCCTTGTAACTTTGCAGGTCCTCATCATTAACTAGGGGTAGGTAAAGGCTGGTTCCTACTCTGTACCTAGATCTTGAACTAGACATAAGATGGAAGCCTAGGACTGTCTGATTACGCAGCACGCGTTCCTAACTTCTAGGTTTTACTAACTCTTTCCAAAAGAACAACAAGGCCAATAACACTTAAAATATACCCAGCTACAGGCACAGAATCATCATCATCATTGTAATACTAGCCTATGCTCTGAATGCCAGAAAATATAAAGAGCACCAGGGAAATATACACTAGCATTCCAGCTGTAGGGCCATCTGCTGCACCCAACCTCCCTGTTGTTCCTGCTTTGGAAGCATCAACCTGCCATGCATCAGCAGTTTGGTTAAGTGTTTCCAACTGTCAAATTACCTTACCATTTCCAGATTCGCAGCTCAGGTTATTCCTTCTTTTATTTTTTCCTGAACTTTTCCCCCTACTTGGACTCTACTGTCTCATCCCCCACATCACTGCTCAGTAGCACCTGTGCAGTTATTTAGTTACCAGCCCCCATGGAAGGAAGAAAATAGCCCTTGCAGCCAAGGTCTGACAGGTCAATTTATGGTTAGTAATGGTGGCTCATCCTGACATCTGCTGGGATGGGCCTAACACTAATTAGCAAAAAGCAAATTGTATCCATGTGCCGGCCATTTTGTTCCCAATGTAATGGCTTACTTGTATAATTGACAGCTAATGTTCTCATTAGAATCGTTTAGTACATCAAAGTGATATTTTCTTGGCTTGCAAAACATTGCTGAACATTAGCTCATTGCACAAATTAGCCATATCCTTACTGATTTAAATTCAACAAATATTCACTGTGCATCTACTCTGTGTAAGAGTCTGGGGCTTACATATGTAACAAAGTTCTCCAAAACAATCCTATTAAAGATTAAAAATGTGGTTTCTGAATTAATAGGACTGGTATTAAGATCCCTGTTCACCAATTACCACTGATATGCCCTGAGACAAATAATATAATCTCCCTAAACCTCAATTTCTTCATCTGTAAAGTGGGGGAATAGCAGTTATCTAGTCAGTCTGAGGGTTTCATGAACAAAAGTGTCTAGCAAAGTGCCTGGCACACAATAAGTGCTCAAGGAGGAGAAAGCGACTGTAGAGATCTGGCCTAGAGTCTTAGCTCTACCTCTCATTAGCTGGGTATGCTCAGTTGGACAAGTCACTAAAACTCTTTGGGTTTAGCAACCATTTAATCCTTGCTAGAACTGTACTTGGTACATAGTGGACATAATAAATCTACTTGGTGAATGAATCAGTGGGTGATAAAAACTGCAAAAACCTTGCTGGGTTCTCAGGTATCTTCCTAGCTCTTATGAGTCACGTTTTGATTTCATTAGACACATTCCTGATTTGCAAGAACACTCATCCTAGGCCCATGAGAGAATATAACTTTTGGGGTCTTTATTTCCTTTACTATTTTCAATTTTTGTCAAAGACATGTTGCTCATTAAGGCTTACATTTAGTCTTTTTAAAAATTACTTTCAAAACAAACCCATTAATTTGAGAAAATGATAAAAGTGAAGCCCACGCTAATTATCTAAGCTGGAAGTGGCAACAATACAATAAACACTGTCATATAATTTGCATATAAATAAAGTGGAAATAAAAACAAGTGGGAGTGCTATTTACTCTGAAACTAGATGTATATGTTTTAAAAACATCATATTTTCTTTGTAATTATTGTCAAGGTGTGGGATGTTCATCTCCATGGTAATAAAAACTACTGAGGAGCAGAGGGGCCAGGCCCTGAGGGGTACCAAATGATTGTCTTCTCCTCATCCTGGATAATTTTTTAAGAGGCCCTTGTGGAATATGAGGAAGTGCTTTCTCTCATTTGGCAATTTGTATATGTAAAGAATAATCATGTATTTCATCTCCAAACCAGTATGTTTTCAGAGTATGGGACTATTCTGGGCAAACTGGGTTGTATGGTCATCTTAAATCTGTAATATCATATTGATGTTTTCCTTAATCACAGAATATCATGGCTGCCAGGGAATCTAGAAATCTTCCATCCTGTATTTCACAGAAGAGAGAAGGTAAGGTCCAGTGTTGAGAAGTGACTTTCTCAAGGTTGCTCAGCTCATGAATTGTGTGAATGAAACTACCACAGTCAACATGATAGAATGAGAATGCTCTGGAACCAGCAGACTTGGGTTCGAGCTTCACTGATATAGCTGTGCAGTTTTGCTCTAGTTAATTCATGTGCGTAGGCTTTGATTCCTTTACTAGGTTTAGAGCTCTTTAAAGATAGCAATTGTGAATTCTGTGTCTTTATACCTCTTTTAGGGCACAAGCCTGATATGTGGCATATAATAGGTTCTCAGTAAATATATGCTGAAGAAATCTAAAAACAGCCAAATGTTTTGTCTTAGAGTCTCATTTCTGCTTGGGACAGCACGCAGTATACTCGAAAAAAGACAGGAAAAGTTCCAGTCCATTGCAGGGATGGCACTTGGGCTGCCGTGGGTCAAAGCCCTTCTGGCTAAACTAGCCCAGGCTGCAGGGTGACTCTCCAGATGTGCTGCACAGTGAATGACCTGGCAATGGTGTTGCAGAGGACAGTGTATATACAGTTGCATTTTCTTGCTTTACAACCCTGGATATAGCAGCATTAGCCAGTGCAGTTGTTGCGACCCAGGTAACTATTGCCATGGTGGAGTCTTGGTTGTTGTCCAGGAGTTGCTGGTTGAAAGCTTTGATTTTCTTGAACAGTTCCCTTGTTCCTCTGGCTCAGAGGATGGAGAAGGTGAGCGTTTTGTCAGCCCTTTCTCTAGGAGTTCCGCCCAACCCCAAGAGCCCAGAGCCTTCAGTTATTGATGTGTTCCTCCCATTTCTGCATGCCCTCCTGGTTGTTTCAGCGGTTGTATGCTGACATCCTCTCATTGGCTAGTCTCTTCTGGGCTGTACCACATTAGGCCTAAATTCCTCCCTGGGGTTAGGTAAAAGCATTGGGCTAAACAGAGTAATGGAAACAGAGGGAAAGCAAGTGAACAAGTGTGTGCATATGAGCATGCACATCTCGGAAGTGTCATGTGATGTGAGCCAAAAGAAAGTGAACATATTCCAGCTACTTGGCTGTAGGTTCCCAGGAGGCTGGGCCTCGGTATAGAGCAGGTGCTCTGCTATTGTGCCTTGAATAAAGAAATCTAAATATGGTTTTAAGTTTACTAGGAAACTTCTAATGTGGGGAGTCCTTCTAGAAGGAGTTCTTCCCCGGCCTAAACTTGATGAGACTTGCTCTCTACCAGGCCAGATTATTTATAGGCCATGCTAATCAAACAGAAATTTTCTTTTCGTCTTTTCAAGAGAGGAAAGTGGAATCATTACAGGCCTCTTAAGACTCATGCTAAATTATATGGGATGTTATCACAGCATTCTATTTTCAATGCTCTTAGAAATGTTTTCAGACCACCTTTTGGCATCACAAAACATGAGGAGAAGCCCAAGCTGTGTGGTCACACAGACCTGAGGCTGAACCTCAGCTCCATCTCCTAGGAAGTGAGCAGGCATGAGTTAGTTAACTTCTTTGTATCTAAGTTCCTTTCTACTTATGTCAATTATTTATGTACTTTCTTACAGCAGCTGTTTCCTGAGATTCCACAATATATTTTGTTGAAAATACCTAGGCAGAGTCTGCTACATAGTAGGCACACATTTTTCTTGAGTATGTGTATGTAGTGGTTTTTCTTCTTATCTTTCATTAGTTCTGTCACCATTTGTGGCAATGGCCTTAGAGCGCAGTCTAACAATACAGGGAGGGGATATTCTTCTAATTTGATGCATAGTCAGACTATGCTGATTATAAGATGGTATTCTGTTCATAGCACCTACTACATAATAATGGTAGAAAATAATATTGATTATATTAATGATAACAATACAGGAAGGAGGTCAAACATGCAGACATTTATACTACAGGACTATATTTCTTTAGATTATTTTTTGAATAGAATAAATAACTCATGTACACAGATAGTCAGTAACATGTGAATCACCCTCCTGCTCAGACTTTCAGCTCCCTTGCTCAAGGACAACATTGTGGAGCTTTTAAAACATGTTTGCAAATTCTTTGACACTCCTCCTATCAAGAGTATCATGTACAATATGACCCTGATAGAGTTTAAGTAAACTTTTGGTCTCTTTACCTTTAATCAAGACAAACTATGATTGCTTTGACCAGTGACATAAAATTGTGGTGAGTCTATGTGAGCTCTGAGACCAGGCTGTTCAACTGTGTGCAGCTTCCACCGGGTGCTACTGGAACATGTACTCTTGGAGCCCTGATCTCTTGTGTAAGCAACCTTACTATCTTGAGGCCATTGGGCTGTGAGGAAGCCTGAGTCATGTGGAGAGGACATGTTTAGGCTTTCCAGTGGACAAATCCAGATGAGTCCAGTTTTTGAATCACCTCTTCCCGGGTGCCGGGGCATCAGTGAAGAAGCTTGCAGATGAATCCAGCCCTAGTCATGTGAGTCATTCCCAGCCATTCAAGTCTTCCTAGCTGAGGCCCCAATGTGCCCTATTTGAGTTCATGAGAAGCATACATGAGGGTTGTTTCACAACATTAAGTTTTAGGGTTGTTTGCTATATAGAATCAAAACCCAAATAGTCGTTACTATCATGTATCTGTCCAGATAAATTTCAGGCATATATAAGTATACACATGTATGCTTTAAGACCCAGAGAAGCAAACTATGCATGCTGTTATATATTGTGATTTTAAACAAGGAATCAATTCAGAAATGCTTTACTTACAGGTTTGCGGACATCAGGTAAGGTCACCCAGAGAGGAAACACTATGGGGAGAACAATGAGGAAGGTGAGTTGCTTGCGGGGGTTGGAAGGCCAGGCCAGGCTGAGAGGCTGGTCCTCCTCCTCGTCACCTGTGTCTGTGGGCTGCTGTAGAGAAGGAAAAAGAGAACAGAAAAACAACAAAACAAATACGATGATAATGTCCATAGGCCACAAGAGAATAAGAACATGAATCAAGGGTAGAAGCTCTGGGCCTCAGCATTTTTCTTGGGTTGTCCAGCAACTTCATCCACAGGTTCTGTAGGTTTGTAAGAGACCTCACCTGTCACAGTCTGAATCCCAGGGATAAGCAATGCAATGCCTGGCCACAAGCACTCAATAATTTCCTTTTTCCTTCCTGAACACTCTTCAGCTTCTCAAATGAACTGATCATCCAACTGGATTGGGCTACAGCTATAGTCCATGAGGGTTTTTTTGTTTTGTTTTGTTTTTAATGAGAAATTGTGTCTGCAGAGAAAAAGACCCTGACACCCACATTGCCCTTCTTTCTTTCCCTTGAGTATAAAGCCACAAGACTCATCACAGAAATCTTTGGGAAAAACAATTTTTTAATTAAAAAATTTATTATTATTATTTTTAAAGCACTGACTTGGAGGGGCAAATGAAAGTAACTGTAGTGACGATTCAGGAACAATACTCAGCTCCCTTCACTGGCCCTGGAATAGTTAAGCTCATGAATTATGTGGTTGTGAGTTTTAACCCATTTAATCACTTTGTTAAATTCTAGACCATTTCACTTCCAGCCAAAGGCTTATTATGCAGACATATGTGCCATTCTCAGAGAAACAGAGGACAGCGAGCAAGACACTGAACTTGTCAGTGTCAACTGCACAAGGCCTCAGAGCCAGGGGGTAAATGTCAGAGTTTCCGACTTGGCAGCAGGCAGCCAAGGTTTTATTCATCATTGGCTGAAGTCAGCAGCTTTTGAAGTCCCAGAGCCAGAAGAGACAGAAGGTGGATATGGGCCCTGGCAGGATGACCATGAGCCTGCCTGATGGGCCCTCCAAGCCTCCAAAGCAGCCAGCAGACAGCATCTATCACTTCCATCGCTGCTTGTTTAAAAATGAAAGTGCAGCAGCGGGACCAAGCATCAGATCTAAAAATATCAGCAGGAACTTTTCCAGGATGCTTCCTTTAGAGACCATATAAATAACCACACAGGCTTCATAAAGCTCCTGCCCCTGCTTTGCTTTCAGTATCAGCCACTATTTCAAGCAGCAGCCCAGACCCCGACCAGTACCTCTCTCCCTAAAGAGTTGGCAGGTGGGGCAGGTCAGGCCAGTGGGATAGGGGATAAAGACTCAACTAGAGGTATTGTTATATTTATTAATAATTTAAATCCTAATACTGCCAAAAGGATTTGTAGTGGCTTATGCAACCACTCACACTCTCTCTCCAGGGGTTAAATTAAAAATAATAACAATAATGAAAAGGGAATTTTAAGCCATAGTGGACAAGTTTGGTAATAATAGGTGTTTTTCTCTTTGGGCATATGTCCTTGGCAGTGGGTAGAATAGTTTATAAACAGCAAATAGAAGGGAGGGGATTAAGAGGATTAGGTAATAAAACAGAATTAGGAAGTTGATGCAGTTTATTTTGGTTGTCCAGATCCTCATTAAATATACTCCTCATGCTCTCCATCCCTTTGCTATGCAATATGTTGGAAAAAAATGAAAGATCTAAGATCAATAATCTACACTTTTACCTTAGGAAACAAGAAAAAGAAGAGCAAATTAAACCCAAAGTAAGCAGAGGTTTAAAATGTTAGAGCAGAAATCAATGAACTTGAAACCCAAAAATCAATAGTCCTCAAAACCCAAAGCTGGTTCCCTTGCTAGGCAATTCACTGCGGTCCACCCACTGCTTTCTTCACTCTGTTCTGACGGCTCCCATTCCTGATAGAAGCATGGGCGGTACTGTCCCTGGTTCCCCTTCTAAGCCACCCCCATCTCCTCCCAGGAGATACAGCAGATGTAAGGAATATCATTCCCTATTGACATCATCAGCCTCCCAAGGTGTCAGCTGGCCACACGAATAATCTCCGTATAATAAGGCCAATGAAGATTAAGGTGACAGGTGCATTTTAACTGTTCTCTCTCAGATATGATTTTTTTTTTTCACCCAAATAAACATCTTTCCCTTCCCCACTTGATAGATGCCTCAGAATTGGGGATGACTCTGGGACAGTTGAAGCATTGTGTTCTTCCAAATAGGTGCCCTGTTTCCTATGAGGTAGGCACTTTTATTCAGTCAGAGGATCTCAGAGGATTGTACCACTTCCCTCAGGATTCACCAAGCTGATCTGATGAGTTCATCAAAGCTCCTCCGCCTTCCTGGGATGACCCTCTGGTCTGGTCTCCCACTACCACCCACAATTTATAGCAACTTTGTCTAAACTCTAAGCTAACCTTTTTGTGACAAAAAAGTGTAAGCAACTCTTTATGACTCATATCATTTTAATGATACCAACAGATGGTGACATTTCATCAATAACCCTTCTGCTTATAACCTACAGGATTAGCTCCTTTCTCCATCTGCCAAAGTCACCAGGCAGGCACTGCCACTAGCAAATAGCAGAAAATAATTGTCTGTTTAGATGCATAAGCTCTAAACACACTACTGTCCAACTCAAAAAATTAGCTATATTTTACAGCTTCCAAAAGGTGCATTTGAGGTGGCCAGTGCCAGGACAGGAATGGACAGAGAGAGAGAGAGAGACTGTGTCTTAGGCCATACAAATAGTGCTCTTTGTGGGGACTTATTAGCCTCTTGAGGGAATAGTCTTGCTATAGAGAAGTATAAGAGCCCAGGACCCTGGGGTGGATTAGAGACGTGTCCTGGGAGCAAGGCTGTCAGCATGTTTTAGAAAGCATTCTCTTTGTCTTCTTTCCAAGTGAAATCTCATTCTGGTTCAATGAGCGACAGCTTGCAAAATGATTAGAAAAGTGGGAAAAATTTCCTTTCCAAGTCTGGGGCCCATTTGTCTTTGGCCAAGCTGGGGCTGCAGGCATGTTCATTAGTCAGCCCCAGGGAGAGCCTGCTGAGGTCAGGGCACTGATTTTCCAACTTTTCCTGGAGTTGTGGCATCCTCGCTTTGACATTGCAACCACCACCCAGCCTTACTTCCTAACATTTCTGTGGTGTCCATAGAAAACAAAACAATTGAAAGTGTCCTAGAAAAAAATTCAAACATATTTTCACATAAGGGTTTAAAATAGTTTGAAACCTATAGGGAGTCTCTGTGGGAGCTGTAGAATTGTGCCAACCCAGGGCCAGCAAATACTGCTTTGGGGCTTTGCAATCTCTGATATGAAAAGTTTGGGACTAAAACACACTAAGTTCCCATACAGCGGTTTGCTGGCTGTCAGACCCTGCAGGACTCTGCACAGTGCAGCATGGTGAGAAGAGGAGAGGGTAGAATCAGGAATCCTGGCTACCAGTCATTGTTCCAGTTGTGATGCCTTGGGCAGTAGCCATCATCATCTGCAGGCAGTCACTGAGTACCTTAGGTGCAAAGCATCATTCTGTGTTCTAGGTCTCTTGCTTTCCAGGAGACTTGTCTCCAAGGGGAGACAGAACAAATGGCTCTAAAAAACTTAGATACCAGTTACAGAGATGCAGGCAGAATATGTAGCAAGAGCTTCAGATTGTTCTCCAATATCCATTCTGCTGGTTTATGGACTGAATTGTGTTCTCAAATTCATAGGTTGAAGTCTTTTTCCCCAGCACCTCAGAATATGACTGTATTTGGAGCCAGGGCCCTTTTAAAGAGGTGATTAAATTAAAATGAGGCCATTAGGGTGGGTCATCAGGCAACATGACTGGTGTCCTTATAAAAAGAGGAGAGTAGGATGTACAGAGATGCATCAAGGATTTGCAAGTAGAGAGGAAAGGCCACGTGAGGACACAGAAGAAGGCAGCCATCTGGAAGTCAAGAAGAGAGGCCTCAGGGGAAAACAACCCTGAGAGCACCTTGATCTTGGGCCTCTGACTTCCAGAACTATGAGGAAATTAATTTCTGTTGTTTAAGCAACCCAACCTCAGTTATTTTGTAATAGCAGCCCTAGCAACTTACTATATTGCCTGTCTGCTTTAGAGATAGTGAGCCCACTTTTACTTAGGCCTGGAATAAAGACTCCATTTTTAGCCTCTCTTGCAACTAGATGTGGCCATGTGATTAGGTTTTGGCTGATTGGGATGTAATCACAAGTATCTTCTGCAACTTCCAGGATGTATCTGTAAAGGGTGGAAGTGTGTCCTTCATCCTTCCTTCCCAATTCCTGCTGGCTGCAATGGGGGACATTTGGCCAGAGCTTGAACAGTCTTGGAGTACATATAACAACATCAAAGGATCTGAGTCCCTGGCATCTAGCAAGAGCGTTCTAGCCCCGGGCTGCCTACACTGCCTATGCTAAATTTCTACTTTACTCAAGCCACAGTTATTTTGGGTTTTCAGTTACTCACAGTAGAAGCTTATTTGGACTGATCCTCTTTGTAAGGAATCAAGGGAGAAATAGCTTTCCTATCTCTGCATTAGAAAAAGTCATGCTTCTTTTGAGAAACTTTGAAAAAGTCTTAGAAAAACTGTGAATCAGGTAAATGATGCTATTTTTCATTTGCTTTCCACTAGGGATTTCACAGCCAAATTTGTAACCCCCACCTGCCAGCCACTGCAGTCCTACTCTGTTCCTTTCCTTCACATTCTTTTACGACTTCTCTCAACACTATTCCTTTTATCCTTTCTCATCACATGTATTTTTGTTAGCAGCCTCAAATCTTTGTGAAACAAGGTAGGGCAGACTTGAAACTAAAGCTTCTCAGTGCTGTAGTGGAATTTGGGGGATAGCTTTAGGAAAGATGGTAGGGCAGGAGGAGATGTTATTCCAAGTGATAACTTGTGACAAATGGACAAAGTCCTCCTAGGATTTACTTACTGCTGAAGGTTGATATCTGGAGGTCTGGCCACACAACATCTACAGAAGAAGAGAACAGTTCTAGGAGTCAGCTAGCATCTACTGGGAGATCTCTGAAGCAGTCAACCTAGTTTGATTCTTATTTATCTAGTGAATGGGAGGAGAAGCAGCAGCCTGTCTGTATCCTACTATCATGGGAACTTGTTTGGCTTTTTCTGTATGTGTACTTTGCACTGGTATGAATAGTTTGCTCCAGAATAAACATTAGATCTCCAGAGGTTATATCTATAGCCAGAGAAATAATTCTTGGAAGCAACCCAATTTTTTATTCTTATCAGTGAAGGGCACTGTGCAAGATTCCAGTGTGAAGGTGAGTCCATTTTAATGCAATCTTTTCTATGAGAGAATTAAAATTAAAACCCAGAGGCATCTGAAAATAGGCCACCTTCAAGTTAAGTTTTATTGATTGGTAATACATCTCATCTCCAGTCAATAAGAAGCAATCTCAGAGCATAGCCTGAACCTGCCTAGATTTTGGCTTATTTGGGGTTTGGTTCAAGCTGGAAATAAAGTTCTCACTTCTCAATCCCTCCACAAAAGGACCATGCACTTCCTACCTTAGGGGTGCCACCACTTCTCACCGGGAGCCCCTTTAGTATGGCATGATGCTGAATAAAATAAAATGCCTAGCACTGAAAATCCATGTAGAAATATAATCCATTTACACTAATGGTCTATGATCAAGTTGGGTGAAGGTGAAGATTTTAAGTGATTTTTATTTCTATTTAAAGAGAATGGCTCTTAGTATATTTGTTGTTGCTATTCCTATAATTTGTATCTGTAAAAAGAAATCATTTTATGTCTCCACATTGTTCAGCTACAAAGATGCCCACATGAATGACCAAATGCTGCATAGCTTCCAGACTGCTGTGCACGTTGGGAATCACCAGCAGGGCACAGAGGGCTAAGAGAGGGACGAGATCCGTAAAACATTTGCTGAGCCTAAGAAGTGAGGTTGAGTAGGTGCATCAAGAATTTAGAAAGTCAAACTCAAAGTTTTTAAAAAGGCACTAATAAAACATGTGAAATGTCTAGACTATGTGGGAGGCATTCATCTACAGACTGGGGGGTAGTAACTCCCTAGGATGCATTGTGCCTGGTGGAGACCAAGGGATCAATAAATGTTGATTCTTTTCCTTTCTGCCATTAATCTCTAACTAGCTACACTAACTAGCTGTGTGGCCTTAGGCAAATCAATGGAAATGCTGGAATAGCTAAAGAACATGTACTACATGGGATCTGCAGGCATCTGGTTCTGGTGTACCTCATTGCTTTTCAGGCTCTAGTAGTCTTTAAAAACCTTGTCAGTGGGAGGCAGAACTTCTTAGTCCTCTAACTGCTTTAATGCAGGACTACCCTCCTGTCCAAGAATATGTCATTCAACTCATTGTATAGATGCCAGTAGCTCAGGAAAGACAAGCTGCAACCACAGACGACCTCCGCAATCATTTAGAATAGGAATTTCAGTCTCCAAGAGAAAGAGCCTCAGAATTTCAGCATTGAAGAGCCCTGACTCATTGAGACCAGACCCCTCATTTGACAGATGAGGATGCTGAGACAAAGTGATATGCCACAGGAGGGTCACACTGTGAGTCTGGCCTTTCACTCCCAGCCTGAGGCCCTTCCTCTGTTCTATGATGCCTCTATTCCTCAATCCTAAAAATAAGTATAAATGTGCTTTATGCCTGTTCACTCTAGGCTTCCCAGCTTTATTTTATAATAAATTTGACCTATTAAACCAAAGATGCCAGCTAAAGCAAACACTAAGCATTTAATTGACATTTAATTGGGTGATATCTCCAGGGAGCCAGGTACAAATTTTAAAAATGAAATGTGAGTGCTGATAAGATTTCAACGAATGTCAGGACTTCAAATCTAAAGAAAGAAGACTTGTTCTTTAACATTTGTGCCCAAGAACAAAAGTGCAGAAATGTAGCCTAGGCTTGACGTAGAAGGAGGTAACAACCAAGTATACCAATGGCCAAAATGAGGCCTTGAGACTTTATGTGTATTTCATTGCTTGATGTGCCCCCTGATTCCCAAAACTGGATAATCCTGCACTAGCTACCTCTAAAATGAATCTGAAGGAGACATTGCAGGAGATGGATTATGGCCTTTACAATAACAAAGTTTCCTGAGGCTAACTTTAGCAAGGACTGAAATAGGAGGTCCTATTTCCAGGCTTCAGCATTTAATGTTCAAAGGCTAATAGCACCTCAGCTGAAGAATATGCACAACAAAACAGCATCATCTGTAAAGAGGGACTCTGTTTCTCCTCCTACCTCTGTTCTCTTTTAGTATTGAAGTGTTAAAAATACTGTCTTTGACAGAGGTGGAATGTTTTACTTTTCCAATTAGGTTTCCTTAGGAACTGAGGAAAAGGTGTGTGTGCCTGTGCAGGGCACTTGTGGGAGGCTCCCAGGGGGAGAAGAAACCCTGATGGTGCCTTACCTAATGAGGGGATGGTTGGAGAAGGGATTTATAGACAAAGACCCACTTCTGCTCCAGAATGTTCTTTTACAACATTATCACTGTCACCGAAGTAACCGAGGTAATCCATAAAAACCACTTCTAACAGTGTTTGGCACATAGTAAATGCTCAGTAAATGTTGGTTATTATTATTATTTTAAATAAGTACCCAAAGAAATAATTTCTTTACAGACATTCATGAGAAAGTAGTTTGACTAGGTAAAATATGATACTTCCAGCTACAAAATTCTATAATTCAATTATTTTATGTGAAAGTGGAAACTGTAATAAGTTTGTTCTTCCTTCTACCCATTCATTCAACATTTACTGAGCATTCATTGACTGTTAAACATGTCAACAATCTAATTAATTTTCTTCTTAGGTGAGAGGAATAAAAAACATGAAAGGGAAAGTTTCACAGCCCTAAGGAAAGAATGCTATTTTATTTCAGGAGGTAGGCTGTAAGCAGAGTTTCTATCAGAAACAAAACTTCCAAACAGATGGCGAGACTCAAAATATTGTGACACCTTGATTTTGCGTTTTGTGCAGAGCTAAAAACAATAGTAGAGTTGGAACTCTCAAAACCACCAAGAATGCACAGTCACACTTTAATAAAATGAAAGGCTCTGAAACCAACAACTGTTTGGCAAGTGGAAGGTGCTTCCCAAGACACATTCCAGAGTGCTTTCCATTCTGTCAGTTTAAATCACACTCATGCTTTAATACAAAGGAAATGAGATAAAAAGATAATATCCATACAGTCAGCATATTAGACTGCTTGGGCTGCTATAACTAATTGCCATATTTATCTTTTTTAAAGATCTCGTTTTTAAATAGATTTTTTTGACTTTGCAGTAAGTCATTGGGTTCACTCACTGTAATTAAAAAAAAAAAGTATTTTATGTATTTATTTTTAGAGAGAAGGGAAGGGAGGTAGAAAGAGAGGGAGAAAAACAGCAATGTGTGATGTGGGTTGCCCCTCAAGCACCCCCAGCCAGGGGTCTGGCCCACAACCCAGACATGTGCCCTGACTGAGAATCGAACCTGAAACCCATTGGTTTGCAAGCCAGCTCTCAATTTATTGAGCCACAGCAGCCAGGGCTGTAATTTATTTTGTAAATGCCTCCCCCAACTCATTCTTGATTGAGTCTTCGAAAAATCTCTTTATTTTTGTTTTCTTAATTTACTAATGTCTTTGCATTTGTATTTTTTACTAATGGCCCTCATTCTCTCCACTCTATTCTATCTGCTTCTATCACTTATCTTTTTCCCAGAGATAAGTCAAAAAGCATTTCTGTGGAAGGCAGCATGAGCTGAGACATTTGTCTTGCCTTTTGTATGGACAAACTAAACCGATGAGCTAACATTTAAGTAGCAGAGTTTTAAAAAAGTGATAAATCTCTGTTCTCATGGTGAGGAAACAATTCACTCCTCTTATATTACTATCCATGTGGTTTGTTTTACATATAAATGGAATATATCTAACAAGGGAGTGAGTGGAGGTAGAAAAGGGTATAGGGCAGGGATAAATGGAAATGGAAAAGTATACAATAAAAAAAAGAATTTAGCATATTAAACACAAAATGATAAGATTTCTCTAAGCATTGGCAACCTGAAGAAACTTAATTTGTTTCTACACACTTTGAATTGAAACCAAGGTCTTAAAATATTTTGCTGAGTGATGAAGCTGTCTGGATGTCAGTTTTCCCAGGAGCCAACAAACCATTTATTGTCATGTAAAATGGCAGCTGGAGAATCTGGTGAAATGCAATTGCTTTCCTTCAGTTTGCATTTTACCCAAATAATTCTGGGGTGCAACTTACTGACAAGATAGGTTTCTTTCTGTATTGCTATTGTAAATTGGTTTTCTCATAGCTTTCATAAATCCTGTTGATATAAATCATAAAAGATCATCCAACATAAAAGCAACTGGAGAATCATAAAAAATAATTCAAAAATCATTCTCATCATGTAATGATCAATTGGATTAGAGTTACTCATAGGAACAGTAAAATTAATGTCAGTACTTTTCAGGGTGGTAATGGAGTTTTTTCCTTTGTATTAAAAGTTGAAAAATGCCAATTAATCATTCACATAATAGGAGGGTTTGAGGTTCACACACTCTGACAACAAATCACTGGTAGGGACGTAAAGGTAGTATTTTATTTTATTATTTAAAAACGTTTTAAAAAGGTTTTATTTATTTATTTTTTAGAGAGGAGAAAGGAGGGAGAAAGAGGAAGATCATGCCCTCTGCTGGGGACCTGGCCTACAGCCAGGGGTGTGTCCTGGCTGGGAATCCAACCTACAAGCTTTTGGTTTATAGGCCACATTCAATCTACTGAGCCACACCAGCCAGGTTCCAAGGGTAATAGTTTAGAAAGAAAGAATCACATGGATTCTAGGTGCCATTCACTTAGATAATCTTTGAAATCCCTATCAGAGCTAACATTTTTGATCAGTGTTGATTGTGGAATCTCTCTAAGGGTCTCTAAAATCATAGCTCTAACTTGAAAACAGCAATAATCCAAATGCTGTCTTTCATTAGGATGCTGTTTTATTACCCTCAGGGATCCAAATTTAACAGAAGATGTTTTTATGCACTTTTTTAGAGAAATCTAAAATCACCATCACCTTTATCATCTTTCCCTACTCATTCTTTACTTAGTCACATAACACTTGAATGTTTTTAGCAACACTCTGAGGCTTTATGAAAGCATATGATAAAAATTCTGCTGCATTTAGGTGAAGACCAATGCTGGACTGAGAAGAAATAAATCAGAAATGAATTTCCAAGGGGCGATAGGAAGCATTTAGCATGGTAAGGTAATATTTAGGTTGTAAAGTGAGGAAATAAGAAAAAGCCTGCATTTTACATATATCTCTGTATCTCTGTATCTCTATTTCTATCTATCCATCTATCATCTACCTACCTATCTAATTTGTATACACACACACACACAAACACCTATTTCTCTCTTTTTCCTAAGAATGTGCTTTGCTTATATAAATCTGTTTGCCCACAGTGCATCTGGGCAACTCTTAACCAAAACTAGGACAATTCTGATCTCCCTAAGGACAGAGAGAAATTTTAGACATGAAATAAAATAAAAGCTGCAACATAGGAAAAGCTAGCTCACAATACATATGAAAATGTAGGGCACAATTTAATGACAAGATAAATTTTCAGATTTCAGAATCTATAGAATTTGTAAGCCTTTTCTCCTTTTACTCTCTCACTATGAGCATGTATTTAAAGGGTTTGCTGGGGCCGCATGGAGGATGATTATGGGGTTTGAGAGCTGGGATGCAGCAGGACAGGCAGCTCCGAGGAGGAGCCAGCCGGCAGCGTGCGATCACTTGGCTTTCTCATCTAGACTAATAGAATTGAAAAAAAAAATATGCTGGGTTCTGGGCAGGAGAGAATATTTTTTCAAATTGCTTTTCAAACTGGGTAAATTCCCAACATTGAAAATTTGGAAGGTCGGTAAACTCTTAGTGGCAGCTCAAACCAGCTCCCTCTATGTTAGAATCAACAATGCTGTGCAAGCAGTCACTGGGAGAAGATAGTTAGCATGAAATGCTTAGAAGTCAAATGATTTTCTTAGTTCCACAAAATATACAGATGAAGCAAAAACTCCCGCAAAGGGGCTTCCTCTGTGAGAGACTATTTTAAAATGCTCTTCATTGCTAGTGTGAAGCCTGTACTGAAGAAAGCTGTCAGAGATGAGGTGTTGATGTAAAATTAGTTCACTTGTAAATTGGGTTTTTAAAACAACAAGTTGATTATTGGAAACTAGACTCTCAGGAGAATGCCAGTGATGGGCATGTGGTGTGTGTGGTTGATCATATTCATTAATAAAGTCAAGATGCAAGTTTGAATTCATGTGGTCTCCAGAATCTCTGGTCTTAAACCACTAAAGCATACTGTTTCTGTTTTAATTTAGTTCACTTGTTGTTGTTACATTTTTTGAATAGGTAATACAATTAAGTGGTTCAAAATTCAAATGCTACAGAAGGCTGTATACTGAAGAGCCTGCCCCTCACACCAGTTCCTCACAACCCAGGTCCCTGTTCTGGAGGTAACCAGCAGGACCAGCTTCTTCATTAGCATCCCAAGCAAATGCTTATGTTATTTCCCTTGTTTTTTCCCTCTCACACAAATGTAGTACATTGATTGGAGTTTGGCATGCTGCCCTTTTCACTTAACAGCATATATTAAAGATAATTCCATATCAGTACATGAAGAGCATCCTCATCTTTTTTTTTTTACAATTAGAAAGAATGCAGATGGTCTAAGCTAGGGGTTGGCAAACTTTTTCTGTAAAGGGCCAGGTAGTAAATATTTTAGGCTTTGTGATCCATATGGTCTCTGTCATATATGCTGATGCTTAAAAAATACCTTTAAAGATGTAAAAACATTCTTGTTTCCTGGGTTGCACAGAAACAGGCTGCAGGCCAGATTTGGCCATGGACCATAGTCTGTTGATCCTTGAACCAACAGGTTCTTACCTCACTGCCCTGTATCCAGTCTTCTTCCATTCTGATTCTTCTGAAAGAACTAGCTTCCTCTCACACAAACCTGATGCTGCCACCGCTCCCCTCTCCTAAAGGGGAAGCTTGGACCACTTGGAGGTACCTAAAGAGTTCTTCACAATCCATACACTTCTTACCACATGTCTATGGCTCTGGTATGTGCCACCATCAGCCTAACTCCTGCAGCAACCTCCACTCTACTCTTGTTATATGACTTCTGCCCCCAAATCCAACCCCACCCTGCAGCCCTGGGGATCTTCTACAAGTACCAATTACATTTAGAAACCTCAATGGCTAGTTGCTGCCCTACAAGGACGTCAACTTCCTTATCATAATCTACAGGCTGGGCTAGTTCTGCTAGGCTCTCCAGTCCAACCTCATCACCACCATCCTCACTCCTTCAGCTTTATACTTGGCCACACTGGCTTTTCTGTTTCTCCTACAAGCCAAGCTCATTTCTACCTGTGTGGGCATGGTTCCCTTGGTTGGCTGTTTGGAATTCAGCCTCAGCTCAAACACCACTTCCTGAGTGCAGCCTTCCTTCATTTCCCAAACTAAAGGCACTTCTCCACCTCTCCTCCACTGGATGCTTTATTTTCTTCATGGCATTATGGCTATCTATAATTGTATCTTGGTTTTCACTGCAGTCTTTCTCTTCTATGAGAACATGTGAGCATCCCCAGTGCCAAGCACATTCCCTCTCATGTAGTCATCAAATGAACACTAAAAATTTTTGGATTAAACAGTTGAATTTCAGACTCATTTGCCTGTCTTGGTGGACCTCTCCTTACTCCTCACCTTATGTTTTAGTTTCCACTCCCAGTGGCCTTCTCACCAATCACTAAACACTTATTGCCCTCTTAAGGTTTTATACCTTTGCACATACTATCATCTTGGTCATCTCATCTTCTCTGAGTGACAAATTCCTACTCAGCCATTAATACCCAAATCAAATGGTACCTCTTTTAAGAAGCATTAAAAAAAAGATTTTATTTATTCATTTTTGGAGAGAGGGGAAGGGAAGGAGAAAGAGGGAGAGAAATATCAATATGTGGTTGCCTCTCATGCCCCACCAACTGGGGACTTGGACCATAACCCAGGCATATGCCCTCACTGGGAACTGAACTGGTGACCCTTTGATTCTTAGGCTGGCACTCAATCCACTGAGCCATACCAACCAGGGCTAAGAAGCTTTTATACTTACTTTCCAGAGCATTGTATAGACATTGGGCCATAATTATTTACCTACTATAAATGTTTACTTATTTACTTATTATACCTTGATTATCCCAAGCTATATATATATATATATATATATATATATATATATATATATATATACACACACACACACACACACACACACACACATCTATATAATAAATAAAATTTCCTACATTGCATTCCCTTGGGGCAGGGACACCTTTAATGGTATTTGTATGGTAAGTATGAATATATAATATAAATGAAAGCATTTAGCTCTGTACATGTACATTGTCTTATGTAACTCTCCTAATAACCCTGATGAGGCAGGTACTATTATTACCTGCACTTTGCAGATGAGGGAACTAAAGTGAGGTTAGGTAACTTGTCCCTGGTGGATCTAGAATTCACTCCCAGGTCATTCTGCAGCCAGCTGGTGGGTGGCTCTTTGAAGGTCTGTTTGTCCTTGAGCTCCCAGCCTACCAGGGGAGTGTACAAATGTGTCCTGTTTTCCTCTATGAGACACGGGGGTCACAGCTTTGCTCAGAAAGGGGTCAGTTGGGACTCCCTCCTCCCCCATAGCTAGCCAGGTGCTTCTTTGTGGGGGGCATAGATGTATCTCTGCCAGCCAGATGGAGAAGCACAGTGATCGGGCTGCCCTCCACATACCTGTGACTGTGCCATCCCCAAGGGCAGCCTGATGTCCTTGGGGCCTGCCTCCTACCGCCCCATGCTGCTTACCCATGTGGACATGAGCAGCTCTGCCAGCTCACCCCTGAGCCAGTGCAAAGGGACCGCAGGGCTCTGGGCAGGAGGGCAAGAGCCCAGAAGGTGGAGGAGACAAGAGCACCAAGAGCTGCCATTTCCTTATCATTTTCTTTAGTTATTTATTCTTCCCAGCTTTATTGAGGTGTAACTGTCAAATAAAATGCTATATATTTAAGGTATACAATGTGATGATTGGACATTAAGTATACACTGTGGAAAGCACAGCAAAGGAAACGATCAACAAAATGAAAAGGCAACCTATGGAATGGGAGAAAACATTTGCAAGCTGTATATATTTCAAGGGGTTAATATCCAAAATATATAAGGAATCTTACAACTCAGTAGTGAAAAAAATCCCAATGGAAAAATGGACAAAGGACCTAGATTGTTAGTTCTCTTTCCAAAGAAATACAAATGACCAATATGTATGAAAAGTGCTCAGCATCTGTATTTTTCCCTTTCTGTGAAGAAACGTTCCTTGCATGTTCTTTCAAGGAACTAGGGGAATGGACAGTCATTAGCATTTTCCCCTAAGACTTGCAAACTGCCTCCATTGCAGAGGTGTCCTGGTGTAGAGGGGAAGAGAGTGTGGGGGTAGATCCCCTGGAGTTTGGCTTCCTGTTGTGGGCTCTGCATAGTTTTCCAGCTCATTGGGAACACTCTGTCTGGAGGACTGGTCTCAAATGTAGGGAGAGAGCTACTCAAAGTGTGGTCCTTGGACCAGCAACAGCAGAATCACACAGGAACTCATTAGAGTTGCAGACTTTGGGCCCCTGTCTGGACCTGACAAATTTTAATTTCAACATTACCATGTTGAATTTCCCAGGAAATTCATGGGCATATTAAAAGTTTGAGAAACCCTAACCTAGGGTGCCTGACTAAAATGCAAGTTTGGGACTCTTTGCTGCCTTAGAAATTCTGATTCGCTTGATCAGGATGAGATCCAGAAATCTGAAAGTACCACCTACTATTTTTTCCTGCCTACTTTTGGGAGCAACTTTGGTGTAGAGGCAGAGCTGCGTGGTGGGAACAGTACAGGTGCTATATTTGGACAGTCCTGAGATCAGATTTCAGCTCTTCTGGCTACAAGCTAGGTTAGGTAATCCTACTTCACCTTGCTAAACTTTAGCTTTCTCAAATGGAGATATTAGCTATAGTTTCGACTGTGAGGTTTAAAGGTGCTAACACATAAAGTGCCTAGCACCCAATCTGTGGCACACAGTGCTTGTAAGCGTTAACTATTATAACTATTTCAGCTGTGGGGACTGGGAAGGGCAAATAGGACTCTCATCAAGGTGTGACAGCTGTTGTTTCTGTTACTCAACCCTGATCTTAAAGACACAGAGAAAGGATTAGACTGCAGTATCTACTAAACTTTATCATGCTTTAACAATCACCTGGGAGGCAAATTAAAAAAATGCTGATCCCTGGGTGCTGCTTCCCAGAGATTCTGCTTCATCAGGTTTGAGGTATGGCCCGGGGCCTCCATTTTTATGATTTGATGCATAAGCATCAGTCCTCCAACCTCACCCTGAGAAACTGTGGTTTAGAGAATGTGTGTATTCAATAGATGGAGAGTGTGGGGCTTGTGGGGACTGGGCTGGGGCTGGGGAATGAATGCACACAAGGACAACTAAAACTCTGCCTGTGTCCTCCCCACTGGGAGCTGGGCTTCCAGGGAGAATGCAAGATCTGTGCTACTCTGCTTAGTATCAAAACGCAGCAGCCCAGAGAAGCAATGAAAGGAAGCCCTACCTGGGTTTCTGCAGCCTCAATGCTGTGGGAGAGATTTCCGTTTTGTACAGGTTCTGAAGCATCACTGGATGGCGTCATTTCAACTTCTGTGCTGGTGCTGTTTGGGAGCTCGATTTTTTCTGTGACATAATTAGGACACACACAAAGAAAGCAAATAGAGTCAATGGGGGTAAAAGCCATATGGGAAAGAACATTCTAAAATATTGGGCCAAGGAAGAAGATGGTAGTATCTGAGAGGTGGTAGGCTGGGGTGGCACCAAATGGCAAGGGTTTGTACCATTCTTCCCCATGCTTAGCATACTCAGCATGGCTACACTATTGCATAGGTCCAGGTAATCCATGCTTGGGCACTTCCAAAGCCTGCCGTGATGTCAGTGCAAGGGAAGTTAAAAGTTTCCTAGACCTCCTGGCTGTGCATGGTAAAGTTGTGGTTTTCAGGAGACTGTGAGGCTTTCTGGTTCAGTGGCAGGGGTGCCAGGAGTGTCAGAATGCTCATCAGTATCAGATAAGAGCACTGTCAGGCATATCAAAATGTTTTTTTTTTTCCTAGCAAATTCAGAAGAACTTGAAAATTCTCTCACTGGTAAAATATTACTCAAAATAACTTGAGTTACACAAAAATTATTGGACTTAAAGTAGCCAAATTTTGGAAATCATAGGGAAATGGTTGTTTCTTTATGTATTTAGTTGTGAAATATAGAGACATAAAGATATTTACATATGGAAAGCCACAGAAACTCCAACTTATTTTATCTTTCTATGTTTTTATTTAAAAAAAAATTAAAAAACATTAAAAATTCATTATTTTTAGAGAGAAGGGCAGGGAGGGAGGAAGAAAGGAAGAGAAATATCAATGTATGGTTGCCTTTCACCTGCTTCCAGCTGGGGACCAGGCTGGAGACCTGGCTTGCAACCTGGTTATGTGCCATGACTGGGAATCAAACCAGTGACCTTTGGGTTTGAAGGCCTATCCACTGAGCCACCAACAAGGGCTCTTTCTATGTTCTTAGTAGCAATAGTGATATGTATGTGATATTCTGCGGTGTTCTACCTCAGTTTATCCTGGCATGCTTGGTTCAGTTATTTAAACTAAAATGTATTAAGTATGGGGGAATATAAAAACTCTGTTTTGGGGAGTCTATTGGCTGAAGTAATAGAGCTTTAGGATCAGCCTGCAATGGCCAAACTTGACCCTAGCAACACAAGGTACTGGATACCAAAATGGACTTAAGATGTTCAAGAAAAGACATGAACAGATGAGAAGAAACAACCTCCCAGGCATAACATCTGAGTATGCAGGTCTTAGCTTATGATATGCCTTTACATGGCAGGTTGAGGTCTCATCACCAAAGAACATGTGAAAATAAATCTTGAACTCACTTTGTAAACCATGTTTTTGGACCTACCTATTTTTTTTTTTAACTTTTTTTTTTTTAAGATTTTATTTTATTATTAGAGACATCAATGTATGGTTGCTTTTCACCTGCCTCCAGTCACAGACCTGACTGGAGACCTGGCTTGCAACCTAGTTATGTTGCCCTGGCTGGGAATTGAACCTGCGACCTTTGGGTTCACAGGCTGGCACCTTATCCACTGTGCTACCAGTCAGGGCTTATTTATTTTTTTTTTTAGTTACAGTATTTCAGAGACTCAGTGTGCACAAGAAGTATACTTGGAGTTATTCATTCCACCTCTTCATGAAGGGTTAAATCCAAGTCTAAGGTCAGTCACTAACTAGGGAGAGGACTGGGACTGGACCCAGGCATCTAAGTCTTGTCCACCAAGCTACCTCATTCCACAAGAATTCCATAAACATCAACAAGTGATGCAGAAAAATAGCTTGTGTCATTGAACTTAAGTATCACAAGCAAAACTCAGCCTATGCAGTTAGACTTTTGTGGTGTGGCTTCGCATTTATATAATACAACTGCAAGATATGCTCATTCCAAAAAATGAGTCCAAGTTCACAGAAGCATAAAAAAGCAGGGAAAGCAGATATAATTCATGATCCCAACCCCAAGAAGTTGCTATTGTTCTTCTTTTAGTTTATGTCCTTTCAGTTTTTTTTTTTTTTTTTTTTTTTTTCCATACCCAATAGAATCTTGACTGTTTCTTGGCCAAAGATTTTTCCTGAGTTGGAAGTCAGAGTAACAGAAGTGGCCAAAACTCTTCTAAGGAGTGGCGTGTATTTTGAATGAAACACTGTTGAATTTTGTCTGCAAATAATTTGAGTATCCTTGGCCATAGCATCATTTACAGTATAGATCCAGATTAGGTTAAAGTTAATTTAAATTTAGAATCAGAGAGCTATATTATGGTTACAGACAGGAAAGGAAGAACATTGTGTTCCAAGTTAAAATAAGATGCCTGAATGTCCTAATCTAGTCCTACAGGAGCTCAGAAAAAGTCAGCCAGAAAATACTTGGGCCAGTATTGCTGAATTCTTGAGAAAGGGCAGGCTGTGTCACCTGGCATGGAACCTGCCATTTCATTTAGGAGTCACTAAATGAATCAGCTGGTAAATCAGTGGGTGTGCTGTAGGCAATGTCATAGATACAAAATTTGGTGACCAGGCAAGAATTTCACCTTTTACTAAATAGATGGTTAGGGCATATATGTCCTATTTATGAGAAATCCCTGAAGTAAAACGATTTCTACTCTTCAAGGGAGATGCCTGGTTTAGGAGCTGGTTGTATTTCAGGTTCCTCATAGAACCATTTTACCCTTCTTGAAGTTCTCCCAGGGCAGGAGATGCATAGTGTCTATCCATGTCTGTACCCACCGGAGGAAATGGACTCCTCCTGACACTCAGGAAAGGCCTAAGCAGCAGGGCTCTGTGTGCACTGAATCAACCGTGCCCACACAGGGTCCTGCTCCCCACTTCCCTCCACCCTCCTTCCCCAGGAAGGACACTGGACCAAGTCTTCCTGGACTCACCTACATGATTTGCAGCCCCATTCGGTCTCTCGTTCTCATCCACCTGGCATTTCTTCTTGGCAATCTTGTGGAGAATTGAAGCCTTTTCTCTGAACCTCCCTGAAGTAAGAGAAAGTGATGGGAAGGAAAGAGGATGAGGAGGAAAATCGAGGCCTGTGGCAATAGTGGAGCAGGCCTATGGCTTCCTTAGTTACAGCAGTGACCACTTACAGTCCAACCCAAACATCCCGTGTCCTACACGAAGGGTACTTTCTTACCTTTGTGGATTCTTCAGCTTCCTTCTCTATTTGAGAAGGGGTCTTCTTAAAAGGTCAGACCACAGATGAAAGGTTTGACCTGGGCCTTTGCCCTCTCTCCTAATTGCTTACAAAACAAATGAAAGCACCAGTCATCACTAAAACTCCCATTATCGCTGAGGTCCAAAACAAGTCCAAAGAAACAGAGATGCTCTGGCTGCATAGCCATAGCTCTGGAATTAAATGCTCATCCCAGAACTACCTTTTGACAATGGAAAGCCAAGCCCAGGGATCCTTTGATTTGACTCTGGTTTTCAAATAGTTATCATAATTAACATTGCAGGATCTAAACAAGCCAGGAGCATGCATCAAAGCTTTTCCAATTAGCTGAGTCAGCTGCAATGGAAGCATCAGGGAGGCAACTGATTCCATCTGGGGATTTGGGGCAAAGAATGATCAATTGAGCACAGCAAGTAACGTCTGTTGATAATGAGATGCTTAGGAGAGGTGCTGGAAAACAAATCATTTTCAAAGTAATCATTTTAAACAGCTGTACCATAAGTATAATGCTTCATTTCTTTTCCATTATTGACATTACTTACTGGGTAAGTGCATACAACAAACAGAGAGGAAAAAAAAAAAAAAGCATGCAAATGTGTAGAGATTAATGATACATTTTTCTTCTTCAATTCTTTATTCTTTCCACTCCCTCTTTACTGGAACATTCAAGGTAGAAAGGGGCCTCATTTTAAATTGACTAAATGTTTCCTAGTTCAGATGTGACGTATCCCTTTAAACAACACCACCCCTCCAGTTTCCTACCAGGTATCTGCTGGTTTTCTAGCACTATATTAACATGGGATCTCATTTTCCTTTTCTTTTTTTTTAGAGATTTTATTTATTATTATTATTTTTTTTGAGAGAGGGGAAGGGAGAGAGGCAGAGAGGGAGAGAAACATCAATGTATGGTTGCCTTTCATCTGTCTCCAGCTATAGACCTGGCTGGGGTCCTGGCTTGCAACCTGGTTATATGCCCTGGCTGGGAATCCAACCAGTGGCCTTTGGGTTCACAGGCCAGCATTTTATCCACTGTGCCACCAGCCAGGGCCTCATTTTACTTTTCTAGAGAGACCAAAAGCAAACCAAAGCAAAGCAACACAAAGCAAAGCAAAGCAAACCCAAAATGTTTCTCTTGGAAAGTCTCTTCTAGGATGGGACATGGTAGGTTGGTATCCATTCTCCCCTCCTGCACCATGGGTGGAAATCATGGGGTGTGGTTATCATGATTACTGGTGTGGCTAGTTGGGAGTGACTGAACTGTAAAGGAGAATGAGATCAGTTGCTTCAAAGGGTGAAAGTGACACAGGACAGAATCTTTTTTATTCACAAGCCCCACCAGTCATAGTCCCAGAGGCCTTGCTACCACATTACATCCTCTGGGATGTAATGAATGTGCTGCAGAGGGCACACTCACAAAGAAAGTAAGAAGGATAACATTCCATGTGGTTTGGGCTTCATAAGGAGTGAGAAAGAAGGATGAGGTGTTCATGATGTCCAGCCTTGAGTGATGTTGAAGGTCAGCATTAGGTTCACCATGCTCGAACTATTCTGAATTTAGCTATTTCTATTTAATCTCCAAGGGAAACTCTGGGAAGAAAAAGGGAAATAAAAGAAAGTCTGGGGCCTAGGAAAAGGAGGAGGTAAGAGGGGACAAGACAGGAGAGAGAGAAAGAAGAGTTGAAGGAAGGAGAGAGGCTGGGGCCTGTGACCATCTGGAAGCAGCCCAGGAAGCATGGCTGGTAAATACTTCCCTGATGTGTAAGCCTAGTGAGGGGGCCTTCTTGTAGGAGAACACTCAAGAAGTCCTCAAATCATCTACTGAAAAGCCCAAAAGAGAAAACAGGAAGTTCTGAAACTTTTCAGGAGATGAGGCTTCTACTAATAAAACCGCTCTGTGGTCTCAGGATCACTCTCTGAACTTGGAACATTCAGCAGCATTATGAAATAAAGATGATCAATAATTGCTATTTTAAAATTATATTATAAAATAATAGAGCAAGAAAGCACCCAAAAGAGGAAACAAATAAGCCTGGAGAAATAAAACCTGAAATAACCCAGTCTGAGTAATGCCTCTAAGTCATGAATCATAGCAGAGGAAATATTTGATAGATACCAGCTACTTGCATATTGTTTGTAGTTACAAGAACCTTTTCAGAGCTTTAATGTATGTCAGAGAGAAATGATCATACAAGAGACCCAAAAGTGTGGAAGGGGTCAGCCACTCTACCAGGAAATATTGCAGTGATGGTCACTGTCATGCGTTGGCTGGTTTCCTCAAATTCTCTAAAGGAGGTCTGGGAGAAAAGGGTAGGAAATGATTATAGAATTGGCATTTTGTGGGCTTTCAAACATTTTCACTGGCCATAGAGGGTTTTCTAGACAAGTTTGCCATTTTCCTGTTGCAGCAGCGCCTCAATTTTTTTTGTCATTGAAAGGTGGGGGGGCGGGGGGATTGGCCTTAGTTGTTCTCCCTGCAGATTTACCCTAGGAGCCTGACAGGAGGCAAAACTCTGCCTCCCTGTTCCTCAATTGCTTTAATTCAACCTTTGTCCCCATTAGCACAACCTGATTACCATTCCACATTCTGAGCGCTGACAATGGTCATTCCACAGCCTAAAAGGAATTTACCTTAAAGATGAATTTCTATATAATTTTATTAACCGTCACCCCCAATAAATTCAATAAAAAAGTTAGTTTTTAGAAAAGTAGCAGTTGAAAGCCCACCTTCAGAACTGAGCACCTAAGTGTGCTCCCTGAGGGTGCTGGGGCAGAGTCTGGCAAAGCAAGACCTGCTCTGTCCAGGCCAGCAGATACCCCTGGGATCGCCACGGGGCACCTCTGGGGAGAAGCTGTGAGGAAGAGGTTAATAGGATAAGAGTGAACATGAGGTCTCTGGGTTAGAAGCCAGCACAGAGTTTGTGGTTCTCAAAGTGACTTTTGGGGTAAGAAGGCCTGGTACCTTCAGGTCCGTTCAGCCTGAAGCCACAGGCTGGGAGAACCCCAAGCAGGGGGTGTGTGTGTGTGTGTGTGTCAGGGCAGCACAATATAGTGATTAGCTGGGAGTGACTTAGAGGCAGGTAGATCTTAGTTTAAGCTCTCCCTCTCTTACTTGTTCTGCTGGGTGAGTTTTAGTAAGTTCCTGAACATCTCAAAGCTTCAGTTTTCCCCATAAATTGGGAGTCTAGCCTGGCTTGGGAAGAAATCTGTAAAGAAGAGGAAAAAAAAAAAAAAACGAATAAAAGCTTAGGGGCAAGAGTGATGTGGCCTTGAGTTGCTTGAGGAGAATCGTTGGCATTTTCCCTTTTCTCATTCCCCACCTACAGTGTTGGAGAACTAGCCGCATCCTAATCAACAGTTTAGGCATCTTGGGGGCCTTGTGGGATTGTGGTCCAGGTTTCAGCAAATCTACCAAAGTCAGTTCACAATATATTTTCCCAAAATTGAGAAGGTCAAGGTGATAGAGTTGCCCTTCTGTATCTTAAACATTGATGCCTTTGCAGTCTTAAAAAGAAAAAAATGGTGATCAGCTTTTTCATTTCCTCTGTGTGGGCAGAGTGCAGGCAAGGAGCTACTGCAGTTGCACAGCGGACCTGGGTGGGCTCAAAAAAACTTCCTGATTTGAATTTTAAAAAAGGGATCATGAAAACACCCATCTTGTACAGTTGTTGGAAGGCTCAGTGCATTAATGCACATCAGGAGTTTAGATGGCCGACACAGTAAATGCACAAGAGTTTACTCAGAGAGGGTTATTATTATGAACGTGAATGGCAGGACACTTTCCCCATAAGTTACTGAAAATAAAAAGATTGATGTTCAAAACTGAATTGACGCTTAGCAGTCTCAGGTGCATAAGACCTAGGTGGTACAGGAATTGCTTTGACAAACTTTTAGGCACCAATTCCACACTGGCATTATGGTTGGTGCCAACATTGAGGAAGAGAGATCTCAGAAACAACTATAGCTTTGTGCTTGGGACTGAAGAAACAAGACATTTAAAAATATATATACTTTATTTATTTTGCTATTACAGTTGTCCCAATTCCCCCCCCCCTTTGCCTCCCTCCACCCAGTACCCCATTTCCTCCAGCAATGCCCCCCCTTAGTTCATGTCCATGAGTCATGCATATAAGTTCTTTGGCTTCTTTATTTCTTTTGTTCTTCTTAACATTCCTATCTGTTCTGTAACCACCAATGTGTACTTTTTTTCCCCCTTTCACATCCAGACAATTCACTATTTAATTATTGCTTTCTGTCAGCGTCTCAATTCATATTAATACAAAGTTTTTTTTTTTACTCCAAAATGCCTGTTAATTTGTTTATAGAATTACTATTTTAAGTAATATGAGTTGCAATATTACCAAACACATGCAAAAATACATTTACACCCATACATATTTTTACACATAGTTAAAGTATATACTGGATTTTGAAGAGTTAATACACAAAATTTAAAATATGCCAATAGCTTACCTAATTATTATATGTTAAATGATAGTATTTTAGATATATTGTAGCAAAACAAAGCAAATTTTTCTTCTTTAATACTTATTTTACTCCGGAATGATATTTTTGTGAAATGTATCACAGAAATGGTGTATTGCAGAACTCACTTTTGTGAAAGTTGTCCTAGAGACTGTGCCAAACCCAAAGTAAAAAATAAATTTTTTAAAAAATTTTATTGTTGTTGTATTACATCCATCCCCTTTTTGTTCCCCTCTGTCCCCCCACCCACCCACCCACCCATTCCCCCCAAAGTCAATCCCACCTGTTGTCCATGTCCATGGTTCCTTTATACTAGGTTCTTGTCTAAGCTGCTCCCCTTCTTTGCCTCTACCTCTCCCTCCCCCCTACCCCGTTTTCCTGACCACTGAAGGCCTATTCCTTGTATTCATATACTTGGTTCTGTTTTGCTTG
>PVIW01010969.1:0-40603 GCA_004026585.1 Noctilio leporinus | reverse complement strand
AGTCTGGGATTGTGATTCCTCCTACCTTGTTCTTCTTTCTCAAGATTGTGGTGGCTATTCGTGGGCGTTTTTGGCTCCATATAAATTTTTGAAGTATTTTTTCTATTTCTGTGAAGTCTGTCATTGGTATTTTAATTGGGATTGCATTGAATCTGTAGATTGCTTTGGGTAGTATGGACATTTTAATGATGTTAATTCTCCCCATCCACGAACAAAGTATATGCTTCCATTTATTTGTGTCTTCCTTGATTTCTTTCTTCATTGTTCTATAGTTTTCTGAGTACAGGTCTTTTACCTCCTTAGTTAAGTTGATTCCTAGGTACTTTGTTTTTCTTGTTGCTATGGTAAATGGGATTTGTTTTTTCGCTTTTTTTTTCTGTTGTTTCATTATTGGCATACAAAAATGCTTTTGATTTCTGGATATTGACTTTATACCCAGCTATTTTGCTTAATTTGCTTATTAGGTCGAGTAAGTTTTTGGTGGAGCTCACAAACGATGTAATTTTTTTAAAGGAAGAGAAGTTGTTTTAATCTTAAAAAATGGATGTTTTAAGAATTTGTAAGTGAGAGGAAAGTTTTAAAAAGCTTAGCTAAAATTGTTATCTAACCTGTTTCCTTGCAGGCCTTTACATAAAATAGTTTATACATTGAAATGTACAAACCCATCATAGTTCAGAGTTAGGGTTCTTCTGCTTTCACAGAATAAAGCAAAATTTAATAGGTGTCGTGTAAAGGTCAAAATAATTGAAACAAAGTTAATATTTGGCAATACAAGCAAGGTAAATTTGAATTTTTTAATGATATGTCCTCCTGTAAACATTCCACTTGGAATGGTTATCATTTCTAGAAATTAAAGAAAAATTGTAATTATTTTAAAAAATAGAAATTTAATGGTATTTAAATTTTTATTCATTATTATTTTTATTACCATTTAACCCTTTTCCCATCACAATTACCACACTCTTGTCCATGTCCATAAGTCCTTTTTCTTTTTGCTCGATCCCTCCACCCCCTGATTCCTACCCCTATAGCTGTCAGCCGTCTCTTTATTCATGAGTCTGTTTCGATTTTGCTTGTTAGTTCAGCTTCTTCATTTGATTCCACATGTAAGTGAAATCATGTAATATTTGTCTTTCTCTGACTGGCTTATTTCACTTAGCCTAACCTTTTCTAGGTTCATGCATACTGTCAAAAAGGATGCAATTTTCTTGTTTGTTTGTTTTAATGGCCGAGTAATACGCCATTGTGAAAATGTCCCATAGTTGTTTTATCCACTTACCTTCTGGTGGACACTTGTGCTGCTTTCATAGTTTGGTGATTGTAAATAATGATGCAATAAACAAAGGGGTGCTTACATTCTTTCAAATTAATGTTTTGAGTTTCTTCGGGTATATTCCCAGGCATGGAATTGCTGGGTCAAAAGGCAGATCTATTTTGAATTTTTTGAGGTATCTTCGTATTTCTTTCCATGGTGGTTGCCACCAGTAGTGCAAAAGGGTTCCCCTTTTCTCCTCATCCTCACCGGCATTTGTTGTTTGTTGATTTATGATGATAGCCATTCTGACCGGTATAAGGTAACCTCAGTGTGGTTTTAATTTGCATTTCTCTGATGATTGGTAACATTAAGCATCTTTTCATGTCTCTGGGCCTTCTGTATGTCCTCTTTGGAGAAGGGTCTATTCAGGTCCTTTGCCCATTTTTAAATTGGATTGTTTTGGGGTTTTTTTGTGGGGGGGTGTTGAATTTTGTAAGTTCTTTATACACTTTAGCTATTAACCTCTTATCAGGTGTATTGCTGAGTATATTCTCCCAGTCTGTAGGTTGTCTTTTTGTTTTGTTGATGGTCTTCTGTGCTGTGCAAAAACTTTAATTTGATGTAGTCCCATTTGTTTATTCTTTTTCTTTTATTTTCCTTGCTTGGAGAGCTATATTAGATAAAATATTGCTACGAGCTATATTGGAGATTTTAATGCCTATGTTTTCTTCTAGGATTTTTATGGTTTTGGGTCTGATAATTAAATTTTTAATCTATTTTGAATTCTTGTGCATGGTGAAAGTGATCTAGTTTAATTTTTCTGCATGTATTGAATTTTCGCAACACCTTTTATTAAATAAACTATCTTTAGCCCATTGATTGTGCTTGCTTCCTCTATCAAGTATTAGTTGACTATAAAGGTATGGGTTTATTTCTGGGGTCTCTATTCTGTTCCATTGATCTATGTGTTTTTTTATGCCAGTACCATGCTGTTCTGATTACTATGGCATTATAGTATAGTTTGATATTAGGTAGTGTGATTCTTCCAATTTTGTTCTTTCTCAGGATTGATGTTGGTATGAAGGCCTTGGTTTCATATAAAATTTTTGAAATATGTATTCTAGTTTTGTGAAATAACACCATTGGAATTTTTTTTCTTTTTTAAGAGTTTATTCACTATTTTTAGAGAAAGGGAAAAGGAGGGAGGAAGAAAGAGAAACATCAATGTATGGTTGGAGCTGGAGACCTGGCTGGAGACCTGGCTTGCAACCTGGGTATGTGCCCTGAATGGGAATCGAACCAGCTACCCTTGGGTTCGCAGGCCTGTGCTCAATCCATTGAGCCACACCAGCCAGGGCTCACCATTGGAATCTTGATAGGAATTGCATTAAAGCTATAGACTGCTTTGGGTAGTGTGGACATTTTAATGGTGTTAATTCTTCCTATCTGTGAACATGGTATGTGTCTCCACTTATCTATATCTTCCTCAGTTTCTTTCTTCAGCATCAGTTTTCTAGGTATACATCTTTTACATTCATGGTTAGATTTATTCCTAGGTATTTCTTTTTTATTTTTAAAGAGTGAGCCATTTTATATTTGAAATTTTATCTAACAGCATTTAAAGAAATCTTCATATGGAGTAATTTGGAGTTGCAATATAAGATTGTCAATTCTAAGCGGTTGCAGGTCTTAATCTTTCTTTTCATTGCTATAGCCATGATACCATTGCCTGGCAGTAGCAAGTAGGATATAGCTAATATTTTCAAAGGAATAAAAAGTCTATAAAATGTTTATAATTATTAACCAGAATTTAATCTAGGAAAAAATTAGGAATAGCTGTAAAAATAGCTCAAGGGAATTCATCAATGTAACATGCAAAGTTTAGAGCATTCTGAATGGTTAAGCAATGGAGGATTTACTAAATACATAATTGTACATCAGTAAATTGGATTAGGGTGGAGGGGTAAAAATAAGAGGATTTTTTAAAAAGATTTTATTTATTTATTTTTAGAGAAAGGGGAATGGAGAGAGTAAGAAAGGGAGAGAAAGAAACATCAATGGGAGAAACATCAGTTGGTTGCCTCTCATATGCGCCCTGACTGAGGACTGAACCTGTGATCCAGGCATGTGCCCTGACCAGAAATTGAACCTGCTACCTTTTGCTTTGCAAGGTTGTGCAAAACCCACTGAACCATTGCTGGTCAGAGCAATGTAGAAGATTTAATGATAAAATACATGAAAAGAATACATTAATAAACAATTCCTATTTTGTAAATATGTATTATGCATATTTTAAAATGATTAGAAGGCTGCACATCAAGATTTTGATTGTATGCTATAGGTGTTGGTATTTTAGGTGCTCTTATTTCCTGTTTTGCATATCTACTTAAATTATTTATAATTTAATATAGCCTAACACAGAAGACATCTTTAAAGAAAAAAATTAGAAAAACTGTTTATTGAAGTGTTGTTGTTTTGTTTTGTTTTTTTAAACTAAAGCATCAACAGTCATGGTGCTCAAGAACTACAGTGTTTGAAACTTTCTTCATTTTTATGTCTTTAGTATTGGTGGTTGTTATTCCAAAAAATCATAGTTCCAGCTGAAAGTCTTACAACAGCCTTATTTTAAAGGACTCATAATACTCATATTTTTCAGATAATACAACTAAAAGTTAAAAGAAGTAATTTTTGCAAGGTCAAGTAACATTGATAAGAAGCCAATAGCACACTTGGGCTGTGTCTTACTCTAAAGTTCCTATTCTACTCGTGCTGCCATCCCTGATCCCACCGGAGGCAATAAGCTTCTAGTGTTCCTTCATTTTGTTTTATTTTTTAAAAGATTTTATTTATTTAATTTAGAGGGGATGAGAGGGAGGAAGAGAGGGAGAGAAATATTGATGTGAGAGAAAAATCAATCAATAGCCTCTCTCATGCCCCCAGCTGGGGACTGGTCAGCAACTCAGGCATGTGCCCTGACTAGAATTGAACCGATGACCTTTCTGAAAGGCTTTATGTTTGAAGGGTTCACTGACTGTACCAGCCATGCCAAGTTCCTTCATTTTATAATATTGAATATTGAAAGGCACCCACACCCCAACCATACACCAGGGCACAATACACTCTTAAAATAATGTTACATAGGTCATCACTTGTATGTTTACGAGTTTGGAAGGGAAATTCCAAATAATAGAAGTTCATTGTTTTGGAAAACATGGGGGTGCCCTGGCTGGTGGCAAAGTGGATAAGGTGCCAGCCTACGAACCCAAAGGTCGCTGGTTCGTTTCTCAGCGAGGTCACATAACCATATTGTAAGCCAGGTCTTCAGCCAGGTGAAAGGCAACCATGCATTGATGTCTTTTTCCCTCTCTGCCTCTCTCCCTTTCCCTCTCTCTGAAAAATAATGAATAAATCTTTTTTTTTTTAAAGAAAAGAAAGAACATGGGGACAGTGACTTACTGAAGGAAATAGAGGAGTTTAATTTTGAAAACGATGGAGTAAATATCTTTTAATAGTGAAGGTATTATTTATATGTATGTGTGGTTTTATTCTTTTCAATTAAAGGAGGAAATTGATAGAGATTACAGCTTTCCAGCTGGCCTTGAAGACCATATTTTGGAGGAGAATATGTCACCTAACACAAGTATCTCAGGATTGGTTCCCAGTGAACTTACCCAGAGCAACACAAGCCTTGGCAGTAGCAGCAGCAGTGGAGATATAGGAAAATCGCATTACTCAGCAGGTAAGAGGAAGGATTGTCTTCTATTTTATAATCCCTTACCTTTCGCTTCCTCCACCACACATAGAATAAGCCTCATTTGTTAAGATGATCTGGTAGATTTTTAATATAGCCACACCATACTATCACTGTTATTTTATATGATCTACAAGTACTATAGTTACTTAGTGATTTTATTTTTATTTGTGTATATTTGTGGATTATATCATTTGTTTTTAAACTTTAGTGAAACTTTAGAATCACCTGGAGAATTTGCTTAAATATACAAATATTCAAGTCCTAGGCTAAAATTTTTTAGACTGAATGTGTAGAATAGGGCCTTAAAAATGTGTATTTTTTTAACCAGCTCTCTGGTAGAATCAGATGCATACCAGAGTTTGAGAGTCCCTTGGTGGTATCAACTGAAATTTCTTAAGCACTGTGTTATATTATTTACTATAATTCTATTTTTACCTAACTTTCTTATTAGGAAAAATTCAAATTTCCTGAGCTTAAAGAATCATATAGTGAACAATCATATATTCTCCACCTAGATTTAAATTGTTGTTAACTTTCTCTTTGTTTCTTTGTGTATCTTTATGTGTGTGTGTCTCCCCCCCCCACACACACACACACACATTCATTTTTATAATGAGCCATTTGAAAATAAATGTCAGACTTAATGATATTTCCCCATAAATGTTTAAGTATGCATTCCCAGAGTAAGAACATTCTCATAATGTGTTATGATGGTTAATTTTCTCCAGGTGACCTTCCATTTGCAAGAGGCATAAAAGGACAGGACTTTGAAAAGTCAGATCATGGTTCTTCTCAAAACACCAGCATGTCTAGCATCTATCAGAATTGTGCAATGGAGGTAAAAGTTCTTTTTCTGCTCATGATAAAGTGGCTGTGAACATATTTTTATTTCAGAATGACATTTAACAGAATTCTTGTAGACAGAATAATAACTAATTTTGTTTAATTTGCCTTATGTCTTATGTAAGCAAGGCAATAAACTGGTAGTCTTACCTGTTAAAGTAATTGAACTGTAATTCCAAATTTGATCTACAAAATAAATAAAATTCTATGTGCCAAAAGAATGGTCTGTCAAGGTTATCATTGTGGAGATTTTCAGTGTCTGCATTTTACTACTCTTAGGTTTTGATGTCAAGTTGTTCACAGTGTAGAGCTTGTGGAGCTTTAGTTTATGATGAAGAAATTATGGCTGGATGGACGCCGGATGATTCAAATTTGAATACAACTTGCCGATTTTGTAAAAGCAACTTTTTGCCTCTTCTCAATGTAGAGTTTAAAGATTTCAGAGGTTCTGCAAGGTTAGTATTGTAAAAATCTCTCTTGAGGCCCTGGCTGGTAGCACCCAAAGGTCACTGGTTCAATTCCCCAGTCAGGGCACATAACCAGGTTGCAAGCCAGGTCTCCAGCCAGGTCCGTGGCTGGAGGCAGGTGAAAGGCAACCATACATTGATGTTTCTTTCCCTCTCTCCCGCTCTGCCTCTCTCCCTTCCTCTCTTTCTGGAAATAATAAATAAAATCTTTAAAATATATATATATATATATTTCTTGATAGGTAGGTGCCCCCAACAGCATGACTCCTGGTGGGGAAGAGTGAAATATTAATGGTATGGTTCCACTGTCCCTTTCCTTTCTCTCCATCACTTTCAGTATGGGTATTTGAGTAGAAATTAATGGTAATGTTTTACCAGTAAAATGGACTACTTTTCCATTTTATTTGATGAAAAAATATCAATAGCAGTTAGTTCTTGCAGCTAAACTTTATAAATAATTGAAAGCTCTAATGTTACATATTATTATAAATTTTCTGTCTCTTGACTTTGTGTCTTCCAGAAACAAAGTAAAAGGTGGGTGGGGAGGGTTGGGCTTGATCTCTTAACTAGTAGTCCACTGTACAGTGAAAAGACCAAATTCTAAGCCATAAAGAGACTAGCTGATCTATCATCAGTCATTAAGTAAATAATCGAGAGTTTGATAGCTGTGTTGACCTAAGTAATTATGCTTAATATTCTGTTTTATGGAACAAATGAACTTTATATTATTGTTATTATCTATTTTTAGTTGCTTTTTAAAAATGTCCAGTTGTATGGGTATTTTTCTTTGTCCTTTTAGCTTCAGATGTGGATTTGAGATAAATCATACTCTCATTTCTGATAGAGTATCAATGGTTTATGCAAGGGCCCTCTCCCCTGTCCATTCCCATTCTCATTGCTTTATACAGCAAAGACAATGTGCTTTTTATAAAATATGTCGTTTTGCAGGATTATGTATTTTTAACTTATATTAGAATATGGAAAATCTATTTTTTTGTGACTCAGTTCAAAATCTGAGTTGCTGTATGTAAATCTAGTTTGTTTATTTTCTCTGACAGGAAGTTAATACCTCATTTTACTTATTCCTTATCTTAGTGTTGGATACTTCAGGTGCTTCCAGTTCTTTGTTGTTACAAATACCACTGCAGTGATACGAGGGGAGATGGAATTCCAAAAAATGGAATTTATTTATAAAAATATTGTGTATTTATTCTTACATGTTTAGAATATCTTTAAGTTTCTTTAAAAAATTCAGCCCTGGCTGGTGTGGCTCAGTGGATTGAGTGCTGGCCTGTGAACTGAAGGGTCACGGTTCAGTTCCCGGCCAGGGTGGAACAGAATCCACAGGCTGTTCAGTTATGAGGGGCTCGATTGTCCTCCACCAAAAAGCATAACTTGCAATACCAAAGTTTGGTAAAAGGGAAAGGAATTGTTTATTTAAAGGTTATGCAGATTTAGATTAATGGCAGGTTTCTGCTGTTAAGCCCTAATCCCTTTAAAACATCTATAAGCATATAGTCCCTTCCCTGCCAAACCAGGCCAGTTTCAGAACAGGAAAGTCAAAGGTAGGCTGTGCTTCTACTGAGCCCCATTCCCTCAAATTCTGGGACTTCTGGCTGTTCTCTTACAAGGGCACATGCCTGGCTTATGGGCCAGGTCCCTAGTTGGGGGCATATGAGAGGCAATCAGTATGTTTCTCTCACACATCGATATTTCTCACCTCTCTTTCACCCTTCCTCTCTGTCTCTCTAAAGGTAAATAAATAAAATCTTCAAAAAAAAAAATTCAGCTGGAGTGGTTATTGGGATTACATTACATTTATAGGTTAATTTAGGGGAAGTGGATATTTTCAATATTATTCTCTTATTTGTATACATAGTACATATCTTCATTTTTTTAGATCTTTTTTACAAATACTTTTTAAAAGTATTCTCCCTAAGTCTTGTACTTTTTGTTGAGTAGTTTTGTTTCTTAAGCTATTGTGGTAGATGTCTTTATTTTATATTTTCTAACTGAATATAAAGGAGCATTATTAATTTTCCTTCACAGTATGTTAGTATGAAAAATTTCACACCTACAGTTGTTTAAATATATATTTTTGCTGTGACACCCAAATGTTCACCCCTACATTCTACAATTAACATTTTACTATACTTTATTACCTATTTATCCCTCCATCCAGTCACCAATCCTTCTTATATTTTTATTCATTTAAAGTAAACTGTAGCTTTGCACAGTGATAGTACTGTAGCCAATGAGGTTTATCTGAGGCACGATTATTGCTTATTAAAAATAAAGTAGAATTTAGACATTAATACATTTCTCCCCCAAAGACTTTATCCTGTATATAATTATTGGAGTTCAGTATTGTTTTACGTTATTTTTTCCTTTGAGGTAAAGTTGGTATATAATAAAATGGACATATCTCACATGTGCCATTTGATAGTGAATGCATACATTCGTACAGATTCAAACCTTTATCAATTCTCTTAATGTCTCTTGAAAGTCCCAACCCTCAAACTGTTCCCACCCAGAAGGAGAGAGATAAGTGGAAAATAAAACTCTGAATTAATAGATGGGAGAGGAAATGACTAGAAACAAAATGGAGATTTTGTAAGGGGGAGGAAGAGGTATTATAAACAACTGTCTGTTAATACATGTTAAAATGCTGTTTCTTTACTAACTCAGAAAATCAATGAAATATTTTGTGTTTTATCTCTGTAGCTTTCTTTAACAGTTTTAAAAAACTGAAGGGATCTCATATTCAACTATGAGTTCCCTTCTCTATATACCATTATATAGAGTATATATAGAGAGTATATATATACTCTATATAATGACTTCTCTATAGACCTTTCATTTGAATAGTTTAGGCCGGGGTGTGGGGTGGGGAATGAAAGCAGGAGTGCGTATGTGTGTGAGAGAAAGAGAGAGAGGGAGGGAGGTAAAGATTGAAATATGCACTATTTCTATGGATTATATAATTCATTAATGATTGCTTAACCATAAAGTGATTCTACATAATCAAATATAGAGGAAGGACTTATTTTCAAGACTTATTTTTGGACTGCTTTATGTTTTTTTAGCTTTTTCCTGAAACCAAATACCTCTGGTGACAGTTTACAGAGTGGCAGCATTCCATTAGCAAGTGAACCTTTAGAGCACAAACCTGTATCTAGTTCAGCAGAACCTGACTTGATCAACTTGATGGATTTCCCAAAAAAAGACCAGACTTTAACTGAAGAAACAAGCTCTGCAGTTGAATCAAGGTACTATGGGTTACAGAGAACTTCTCATAATAAATTGGATAACCTTATAAAAATTCTGTCTTTAAAGATAAACCTGACTTACATAGGTATAACTTCTGGCATTTAAAATATATAATCTTAACTTTTCACCATATATTGTTTTAAGTATCTAGCAAATGAATCTGATGATTAACAGTTTTTTTTGTTTGTTTGTTTGTTGTTGTTTTTTTTAAGATTTTATTTTTAGAGAGAGGGGAAGGGAGAGAGGTAGAGAGGGAGAGGCATCAGTGTATGGTTGCCTTTCACCTGCCTCCACCTATGGAGCTGGCTGGAGACCTGGCTTGCAACCTGGTTATGTGCCCTGGCTGGGAATCAAACCGGTGGCCTTTGGGTTCGCAGGTCGGCACCTTATCCACTGTGCCACCAGCCAGGGACAACAGTTTTTGAAATTTATGTTAACTGTTTTATAGAGTCTTATAGGAAATGAACTTCTCAACCAGTAGAAAGTATTTTCCCCTTTAGTGAAGTCATTGTCAGTTTCCAATGACATACTGTCTTTAAGTATTTATTGAATCAAACATTTATTGAGAGACTTTTATATGCTAAACACTAAAAATAAAAAAGTTAGTTCTGGTCTTTATCCATAGGTGGATCATAGCCTGATAGAGATGAAATAATTTGCCAGTTAATCTATGTTACCTATTTACATGCAGCATGGTTAGTTCTAGGTGATTTGGTTTAATAAAGATGAAATAATATTTGAATAATGCGACTGAATGGGCACTTGAATATTTTTAAAATAAAACCTCTTGTCTACCTACCATATATCCTCTTCCCACCTTTCACCACAGTCATCCACTCTATCCTGCTCTTTCAAGCAGTTTTCCAGAAATGCCTGAAGAAAATTTTATTATTATAAGGCAGTACTAACTACTCAGATATATTCAGTAGACTCAAAATTCATTGCAAAAATACTGTAGCTGTATGGATTTAGATTGTTTTATAGAACCATTATTTATTCTTAATTTTTTAAGTGATGAAATAAAGAATGCCAGTGGAGATGTTCAGACTATGAAAATTTCACCTGTGCCTAATAGTTTATCAAAGCGGAATGTATCTTTGACTCGAAGTCACAGTGTTGGAGGTCCTTTGCAAAATATTGACATTTCCCAGCGACCATTTCATGGCATTTCAACAGTTAGTCTTCCAAACAGTCTGCAGGAAGTTGTGGTAGGTAACAACATTATAATTACGTTGTGTGTTTGTGTAAATATTTTAGAACAGTATGTGATTTTTCTGGAGAAGCTGTATTTGAATGACATGAAAAGTGATAAAATATTTTTATAAACAATAAGAACTTTAAAAAATTTAAATTTGTAGAAAAATAAAGAGTAACAAAAATAAGTCCCTTAGACCCATCATCTAGATCCAGTAATTTTCTACTTAGGGCCATTCTTCTTTCATCTATACACTCATTCACTTCATTACAGGTTATTTTGAAGGAAATTTCAGATATCATATATTCCATTTGTAAATATTTTAGTTTGTATCTCTAAAATGTAAGGACTCTTAAAAATACAATGCCAATATCAGACCACAAAAAAATAATATCAAAATTTTCAGTTTTTTGTTCACGTTTCTAATTGTCTCAAAAATGTCCAGTATGTTTTGTAGTTTGAGGAATCAGGATCAATTGATCTGTTTTTGTTTTTTTTTTTGTTCGTTTGTTTTTAGTCTTTTAAATCTGTACACTTTGTTTTTCCTTTTATAATTTCTTTTTAATAATTTTTAATTACAACCCTGTAATTCGGTTTGATTTTTTGTTGTTGTTCTTCATTTGTTTGTTTATTTTTGCAAGACAACTTCATCAGTGGCAGTATGTTCCTCCAGTGGGGACGTAAACTCTCTTTGTGATGTTAGTATCTACTAATGCCTTATTGCCTAGATAAAGTTATTCATTTGGAACTTATAAAATAATGATAGTTAATTCTGTTATCTTTATTATATGGAATTACATCTATGCATAAAAAATTCCCCCAGGTCTTCTGTTTGGTTTTCTACGGATGTAATTATGTTGGAAAGGCAGGAAAAATATTTGATTCCCACCCATCTGTTTTATTTATCAATTTTCAAAACAAGTTGGGTTCCTAGCATTCTCCAAGATGATCAGTTAATATAGGGAATAGAGTATCATTTTGAAAAATTGATGTTTAACATTTATGTTTATATATGTTTCTGTCCTTATTCTTATTGACGTTAATTACATCATCCCATCTTTGGCACTACAATTTAGTGCCTCATTTCTTTTTTTTTTTTTTTTAGATTTTTAAATTTATTTTCAGAGAGAGGCGAAGGGAGGGGAAGAAGCATCAATGTGATAGAGAAACACATTGGGCGGGGGCTGCCTCCTGCACACCCCCAATCCGGGACCCAGCCCCGCAACCCAAGCATGTGCCCTGACTGGGCACTGAACCAGTGACGTTCCAGTTCACAGGATAGTGGCCAACCTACTCAGCCACACCAGCTAGGGCTAGTGCCTTATTTCTTGTGACACAACTCTGCTAGCCTTTTAAAATTTTTGTAGAAGTTGCCTTGCTTTCTTATGTGACAAGATGTTTCATGCTCATGTCATATTAATTCTCCTTTTCCAGACCTGGAATCAGCCATTTCTCTAAGAAACACTGCTTCTTTTAGAGGGAAATGGTAGTTGGATATCTCAGACTGGGTATTAGGGGTATATATTACTTAGTTGGTCATAAACATTCTTTTGATTATATTATGTACAACTTATAAACTCTAGGGTTTTTTCATTCATTATGTTGTTTGATTTATAAAATGGCTCTTTTTATTGCAATCAAATGTGAAACTGCCTTGGATATAATTTTAAAAGGAGTCAAAGAATATTAACACAAAAAATTACTGTTTAGAGTTGTAGGAGGAGGACAAGGCCACATATACCTATTAATTTTTTTTTAATTGGCAGGGGAAAATCAGTCCTACACAGGCTGTTGCTTTTATCAACATGATAGAAAAACTGTCATGTTTACAATAGTGTCCATTATATGGATTATTAATTTAACTTAAAGGTAATTATGATTATTTTTTTAGGTTTCCATTAAGATGTTCTACTGCATGTAGAAATGGCCTTGAAATAACTTATTTTGAAAGGATAGAGAAGCATAATCTCATTGAGTATTCTTAAGCATACAGAGTTAGATAATATTCACATCTTTATATATTTTTATTTTTTTAAGGATCCTTTAGGAAAACGACCCAATCCTCCCCCTGTTTCTGTGCCCTACTTGAGTCCTCTAGTGCTTCGTAAAGAACTTGAATCCTTGCTAGAAAATGAAGGTGAACAGGTGATTCACACATCCTCTTTCATCAATCAACATCCAATCATTTTCTGGAACCTTGTATGGTATTTCAGACGTTTGGACCTTCCCAGCAACTTGCCAGGACTTATCCTCACATCTGAACATTGTAATGGAGGTATACAGGTATGGTGTCAACTTTCATTGGTGTTGGTTAGGAGAAGGCTTAACTTAAAGTTAACAGAAAATATGCAACAGTGGTGGCTTAACAAGATGTAGATTATTTCTCTCACTTAAAAGTTTGGATAGGTCCAGGGATGGTACTGTTAGGGACCTTAGATGCGTCTGTTTTTTTGCTCAGCTGTGCATGACCTCCAGATTCTACACCAGAATGGCTGACTACTTTGAAGCTATCACATTTTCTCCTTACTGTTAAGACAGAGTATTATGTTTTCCTTTTTTAGGGATAGTTCCTGGAGTTTGCACATAATATTTCTACATGTATTTATTTGGCTTGATCTTAGTTATCTGCTAAGGTCATTTCTAGTTGCAAAGATAACTAGAAAAGGTAGCTTTTATTCTCAATTATAAATATTCCCAGTGGAAATTTTCACAACAACCATTTTTTACAAGACTCACTCTGTACACAGCCAATACTATAAATAATTGAAAGAAGAAAAAAAAGACTCATCCTTAATTTTTCAGATGATACAATTTAAAAGTTAGAGAAGGTAAGTAATTTTTGCAAGGTCACATCCTAATAACATGATGGCGAGCCAAGGCCACACTCTAGTTGTTTAAAGCTCTTATTCTACTTGTGTTGGGAATCCCTATCCCACCTGAGATAGTGATCTCCTAGAGTTCCTTCATTTTTGATATTGAATAGTGAGAGACACCCGACTCTCCACACAGATACTAGTGGGCCCAACAAAGCTTAAAGTATTACAGGCTCTACTTTGACCCATTTATTTTAAGTAGTAGTCAGTATACCAAGCCAGCAGAAACTATGGCACTTATTCTTACTTTAAAAATTTACTGTAATGGCAGTTAATCTTTGATATAGACACTATGATAGTTACCGAGTGGTAATGCCAGTCTTTGAAATTTAGAATGAGAAGCCCGCACTCCAGACAATAATAAGAACATAAATCTTCAGATTTAAATAAAAACTATTGCACAGAATTTTAGGTTTGGAGTTTTGAAAAAACTCATCTGTTTTGTATAATCAAGTTTTGCTAGGTCCCCTGGTAATTATTATGGTTGAGGTACTAATACTTCCTATTGATCTTTCTAGCTTCCTCTATCATCTCTGTCCCAGGATAGCAAACTTGTGTATATTCAGCTGTTATGGGATAACATCAACCTTCATCAGGAACCAGGGGAACCTCTCTATGTCTCCTGGAGGAATTTTAGTAAGTAAAATAGAATTAAAGACATAAAAGGCTCAAACTGGAAATGACCCAAATATCTATCCACAGGTGAATGAGTAAGAAATTGTGGTATAAGCTGTCTATAGAGTACTGTTTAGTAATAAAGAATGGACTGCTTTATTTAGCAATAAAGAAGAATGGACTAGAATTAATGTAAATAAATAAGTTCTTTGTGTTATTTTAAAAATTTCATTTTTAGTATCTCTTCAAGGTTCTTTCTATATTCAAATTCATTTGCTATTGTAATTAACCCATTTAACCACATGAGTTGAAAACTTTTGTGAATTTTCTGTCAAATACCAATTTGGTTAGATATTTGGAGTCTAAATTCTACATAATGGAACAGGAATTTGGATACATTGGTAGGACCACAATTTCAGTTATATGGAAACTAGTCTGAAAGGTTTTAGCTCATTTTTAGTCTTTTTTTCCCCCAAAGATTTTATTATTTTTAGAGAAAGGGGTAGGAAGAGAGGCAGAGAGGGAGAGAAACATCAATGTATGGTTGCCTTTCACCTGCCTCCAGCTACAGACCTGGCTGGAGACCTGGCTTGCAACCTGATTATGTGCCCTGGCTGGGGAATAGAACCAGTGACCTTTGGGTTTGCAGACTGGCACCTTATCCATTGTGCCACAAGCCAGGGCATTTTTAGTCTTTTATATTTAGAATATATTTCGATAAGAGGTTTAAAGGGTTATTGTCCAGTTCAGAGGCCCTGTGGGCCTATAAGAAAACACAAACAGAGCCCTGGCTGATGGCTTAGTGGGTTGGTGCTAGCCTGCGAATCCAAAAGTCGCTGGTTTGATTCCCAGTCAGAGCACATAACCAGGTTGCAAGCCAGGTCTCCAGCCATGTCTGTAGCTGGAGGCAGGTGAAAGGCAACCATACATTGATATTTCTCTCCCTTTCTTCCTCCCTTCTTGCCCTTCTCTCTAAAAATAATGAATTAAAAAAAAAAAAAAAGAAAGAAAGAAAAAGAAACCAAAAACATGTCCTGGCCGATGTGCCTCAGTAGATTGAGCACTAGCCTGTGAACCAAGACATCTTGGTTCAATACCTGGTCAGGGCATATGCCTGGGTAGTGGGCCAGAGGCAACCACACGCTGATGTTTCCCACCCTCTCTTTCTCCCTGCCTTTCTTCTTTCTACAATATGAATAAATAAAAATCTTAAAAAAAAAAAAAGGAAAGAACAAAAGAAACCACAAACAACTGCATAGATAATACTTCCCTCAAGTACAGGGACAAGACAATGATGTCTGTTGTTTGTTTGTTTGTTTTTTTGTTTGTTTGTTTTTAGAGAGAGGGGAAGGGAGGGAGAGAAACACTGATGGGCACACCACCAACTAGCAACCTGGCCCCACAACCCAGGCATGTGCCCTGATTAGGAATTGACCTGGCCGCTCTTTGGTTCTCAGGCCTGTGCTTAATCCACTGAGCCACATCAGCCAGGGCAGGATGTCTATTTTTATCATTTTTGTTTAACATTGTACTGGATGATCTTGCTAGAGAAATTAGATAAAATAAAATATATTCACATTGTAAAGAAAGAAGTGAAACTGTCTCTATTTGCAGATTATGTGATCTTAATATAGAAAATCCTAAGGAATACATACATACAAATACAAAATATGGTAATGAGTTTCATCAGAATTGCAGGATATAATATTAACATACAGAAATAAACTGTATTTCTATGCATTTTCAAATTAGGAGAACAATTCCATTTATAATAGCATAAAAAAGAATAAAGCTCAGAGGGCTGAGTGAAAAATGGTGAAGGGGTTAAGCCTCACCCCTACCTCACCACCCCCCCAAAAAAAAACAAAAAAACCCCACAGCTCATAGACACAGATAACAATGTGGTGATTACCAGAGGGAAGACTTGGGGTGGTGAACATAGTGCAATATATGTACAAATGATGCATTACAGAATTCATAGGAATAAATTTGCTAAAAGTAATACAAAACTTATACTCAAAAAACTAGAATCATTGTTGAAAGAAATTAAGGAAGACCTAAATAAATGGAGAAATAGCCCATGTTTTGAAATGTTAATATATTTAAGATAGCAGTACTTCCAAATTGATGACAGAATTAACAAAATCCCTATAAAATTCCAGGTGGCTTTTTTATAGAAATTGACAAGCTTACTCTAAAAATCATATGGATATTTGAGGGACCCAGAATAACTAAACAATCTTAAAAATTTTCAATTTGAAAATTTATTACAAAGCTACAGTAATCAAGAAAGTGGAATACTGAACACAGTAGACAATATAAGGCAATAGAATAGAGTTTCCAGAAATAAACCCTTACAGGTATAGTCAGTTGCTTTTCAACAAGAGTTCGAAGAACACAGAACTGGATAGAATAAATGGTGCTGGGACAACTGGAGCAGTAAGCAGAAAAAAAGAAAGTTGGATTGGTTTCTCAAATCATACCTAAAAATGAACTCAAAATGAATCATAGATCTAGATGCAAGAGGTAAAACTTTAGTACTCTTGGAACACATAGGAGTAAATCATCATGGCCTTGTATAGGGCAAGGCCTTCTTAGATGCAACATCACCAAAAGCATAAGCAACAAAATTTTAAAAAGATAAATTGTACTTCTTAAAAAAAAACTGCGGAAAAATAAACCATCAAAAAGGTGAAGGCCCTGGCTGGTAGCACAGTGGATAAGGTGCCGGCCTGCGAACCCAAAGGTCACAGGTTCGATTCCCCAGCCAGGGCACATAACCAGGTTGCAAGCCAGGTCTCTAGTCAGGTCTGTGGCTGGAGGCAGGTGAAAAAGCAACCATACATTGATGTGTCTCTCTCCCTCTCTGCCTCTCTGCCTCTCTCCCTTCCCCTCTTTCTAAAAATAATAAAATAAAATCTTTAAAAAAAAAAGGTGAAATGTCAATCCAGAGAATAGAATAGGGAGTGTATTTGCAAATCATTTATCTTAAGAGAATGTATGAGGAACTCTGAAAACTCAGTTAAAGACAACTCATTTAAAAAATGGGCAAAGGATCTTAGTCCATTCGACCAGCTGTAACATAATACCACCAACTGGGTAGCTTATAAAAAACAAGTTTACTTATTATAGTTCCTGTAATATAAGTAATATTACTTACTATAGTTTTAATTATAGTCACCTGGAAGTCCAAGTTGAAGGGTGCTAGCACACTCAGTTAAGGGCCCTCTTCCAATTTAGACTTCTTGGCAGAGGGGTAAGGGATTTCTTTGATGCTTTTTTTTTTTTTAAAGGGCACTAATCCATTAATGAGGATTCTGCTCTCATGACCTGATTACCTCTCAAAGGTTTCACCTCCTAAACCATCACATTGGGCATTATGTTTTCAGCATGTGAATTTTGGGGAGACATGTCAGACCATTGTAGGATCTGATAGTTCTCCAGAGAAGATGTACAAATGACCAAAAGCAAAAGAAAAGATGCTTTATATCACTAGATGCCCAAGCACATGCAAAACAATCACAAAGAGATACCACTTCACATTCACTAGCTTGTTTGTAATGAAAAGGACTGATACTAACAAGTATTGTTGAGTATATAAAGAAATTGGAACCCTCATATACACTGTGGATTGGAATAAAAGTGCAGCTGTTTTGGGAAAATTTTACAGTTTCTCAAAATAGTAGTAACCATGTGATGCAGCAGTTTTTCTTAGGTATATACTCATGTGAAATCGTATGTCCACATAAAACTTACACACTTGTCTTAGCAGCATTTTTCTTAATAGCTGAACAGTAGAAACAACCTAAATGTCTTACCAGCTGATGAATAGATAAGTTTTGGTATATTTGTACAATGAAATATTTGGCAGTGAAAGTACTGAATGCTGATACATGCTACAGCATGGATGAATTTTAAAACATCATAGAAGCCATTCATAAAAGGGCACAGACAGTATGATTCCATTTATATGAAATATACAGAATAGACAAATCTGTAGAGATAGAAAGTAGTGGTTAACCTAGGGCTGAGGGGTTGGGAAGATAAGAGTGGCTACTTATATTTGGGACAGTTTTTTTTGGTGGTGACAGTAATGTTTTAAAGTTGATTATCGATTGTTGCTCAAGTTCCAGAATATATTAAAAACCACTGCTTTGTACAATTTAGAAGAGTACATTGAATGGTTTGGGAATTATACCTCAGTAAAAGTGTTATTTTTTAAATTGAATTAAAGGAGAAACAGGGAAGTTAAATATATTTGGATTAGGCACTAAAATCACAACATGGCATGAAAAGCAAATCTATAGCAAGATAATCATTTAGCAAGTAGAAGAGCTAGGACCAAAATGTATAGCAGCCAGTATTTTCTCTTGTGACAGAGAATTTTGCTAATTATTTGGTTGAACACAAATGAAGTATTACTAGTTGCCCTTATTAAGGGGCTGAGTTGTATGAAAAAATACAACAGCTTACTTTATGATAGGTATTTAGAATTAGGCTGCACTTGGGAGTTATTGGATATATAATCCCATCAACTAACGTAGGTATAAAAATTGTATGCTTGCTGGAATTTGTTGCAGTATTGAAGTTTTCCCTTTTTCTTGGCTAGCCGCACATTGTTGACTTTGTATATTTTTCTTTTTAATTTAATTTTATTGTTGTTGTATTATATCCATCCCCTTTTTCACTCCCCTCTGTCCCCTTCCCCAACTTTGTATATTTTTCATGTTAGTATGATTCCATTTCAGTTTACCAGTGAAACACTTCCGTAACCTATGAAATCTATATAAATTTTTGTTCTTAATAATTCTAGAATTAACCTTTATCAATTATGATTATATTCTGCTGTATTTAATAGAAAATAACAGAAACTTAAAATGCTTAAAGATTATTCTTTCATATTAAGAAATAGGAAGTAGACACTCCAGGACCGATAGGCAGCTGCTCTGTCACAAAAGAACCAGGCTGTTTTTGTTGTATTTGCTTTTTCATCAGTAAAGGTTGCTTCATGGTCACAAGATGGCTGCTGGAGTACAAGCTATCACACCCTAGCCTCTAAACAGGAAGCCCTAAATTCAGGGAAAATGCAAAGAGACAGATCTCCCTCGAAGAAAGAAAAATATTTTTTAGCCAGTCACACTGCCACATAACTTTACTGGTATGGGAAAGGCAATGTAATTTTCAATAAAAAACTGCAAAAATGCTACAACTCTGGAAAAATACTTCTTTAATCATTAGAATGGATAAATATATTCTTAATTATTGTGTTTTTATTATTAGATTCTGAAAAGAAATTGTCTGTCCTATCAGAAGAACAACAAGCAACAAGCTCTTTAGTAGAAACCATCAAGCAGAGTATTCAACATAATAATGTGCTTAAACCTATCAACCTGCTTTCACAGCAAATGAAGCCAGACAAGAAAAGACAAAGGTAATAATTCAGTGTTTGCTACTTAAAACAATGTCATGTTTTTAAAAATTATTTTAAATATTTCTGGTTGTACAAGAAGCACATACTGTAGAACGTCTGATTTTTGAAAAGTGCTACCAAAATGTATACATTCATACTTGAGCACAAATAAAAGTGCCTGTCTGGGGGGAATAGATTAAATTTTAGGATGTAATTCATTCACATCTCAAGTGTATTGAATCTTTGGAAAACATTTCTGCTACTAACTGGACACCCTCTGTGAATTTGTTAACATTGATGTTATACATATATTCTACTTGCTCAGGCCCTATTAATACTCACACAATGTCTTTTCTTGAGGACATTTAAAAAAATGGGTTTAGGAACTTCCAGCCAAGATGCAGTGTTGATACGCTGTGGTTCCCTCCACAACTAAGAAGGAGTATAAGTACCTCAAAAATGAAGACAATCAGAAGATCAAGAATATTGGGTTGCATCAAAGTCCAATAAAGATATAAAGAAGAAATACTCATCCAGACAGGTAGAAGGGGTGGAGCCCAGGTAGAGAGGATGTCATATGGCAGCAGTGGCAGTGACAGTCACTGTGGTCCATTGGCAGAAAGCACTCAGGAGCAATCCCAGCACCAGACTATCACGTTGTTCAGTTTTGTTGTGGGGGCAAATAAAGTGTCATTGCTTCTGACTAAAAACCAATGGGAGTTGGAGTGGAGGAAGAAACTGCCAGTCTTTCAGCAGTACATTTGTTTAGAGGGCTTTATGGTCCTAGAATATCCACAGATCCACCCACTCTGAGAACCATGGCCAGTGCAAAGCTAGAGAGGCACCAGTCCCATATGAGAAGTGGGAGAAGTGCCTGGGAAAGGGTCGAGTGCTGAGCAATTGGCATTGTTTCCTTGTAGATCCCTCCCCAACATAAGAGTGCCACCACGAGGTGAAACTGCTACCTAAGACGAATACCTAAGGCTCTGCTCTTTAGAATGTAACAGGTGCAATAGCTCTGCCTGAGACACAGAGGCAAACACAGGAGTCTGTCAAGTTGAGGAGACAGAGAAGCATGGCCCAAAAGGGGAAAAAGATCACAGTTCCAGTGGGAGAACTAAGTGACAAGGAGATAGCCAGCCTAACAAATGCAGAGTTCAAAACACTGGTGATAAAGATGTTCACAGACTTGACAGATATGCTTGAGTACAGCAAATGCATAAGGGAAAAAGTGAAGGCTATGCTAAACGCAGGAAAATCCACACAAAACCAATGGTGGAGATAAGGAAACTGGGGTTCAAATCAATGATTTGGAACACAAGGAAGCAATAAACAGTCAACCGGTGCATAACGAGGAAACAAGAATTGAAAACAATGAGGAGAGGCTTAGGAATTTCTGGGACAACTTTAAATGTGCCAACATCTGAATCATAAGGGGTACCAAAAAGAGAAGAGGAAGAGCAAGAAATTGGAATCTGTGTGAAAAAACAATGAAGGAAAACTTCCAAATTTGGTGAAGGAAATAGACATACAAGTTCAAGAAGCAGAGTCCAAAAAAGCTAGACCCAAAGAGGACCACACCAAGACACATCATAATTAAAATACCAAAGGTTAAAGATAGAGAATTTTAAAAGTAGCAAGAGAAAAGAGAGTTACCTACAAAGGGGTTCCTATTAGACTATCAGCAGATTTCTCAAAATAAACTTTATAGGCAAGAAGGGACTAGCAAGAAGTATTAATGGGGAAAGCAAGAACCTAAAACCAAGATTTCTCTACCCAGCAAAGTTATCATTTAGATTGGAAGGGCAGATAAAATGCTTCCCAGACAAGGTAAAGCTAAAGGAGTTCATCATTCATCACCAGGCCCTTATTATGAGATGTTAAAGGGACTTACTTATTAAGAAAAAGAGGGTCAAAACTATGAACATTAAAATGACAACAAACAACTATCAACAACAGAACCTAAAAGAATAAAAACAAACTCAAACTAAGCAATCAGAATAGGAACAGAATCATAGGTATGGGGATCATTTGGAGGGTTGTCAGATGGGAGTGGGAAGAGGGAGAAAGGGGGAAATGGTGCAGTGATTAAGCATAATTGGTAGGTACAAAATAGGGGGATGTTAAGATAATGTAGGAAAGGTTGAAGCCAGTGACCTTATATGCATGACCCATGGACATGAACTAAGGGGGATGGGATTGCTGGAGGGAAGCAGGGTACTGGATGGAGGGGAGCAAAGGGAAAGGAAATTGGGACAACTCTAACAGCATAATCAATAAAGTATACTTCAAAGAAAAATTTTAAAAATGGGTTTACTAGTAGAAAATTTAAGAAAGTGATGTTAGCAGTGAATTACAAGAGATACAGAGCTCTTCTGATCCTCATATTTTTGTCTGCTCATACATGCTTGGATACTCATCCCACCATCATCATAACAAAATGTTGCAGTAGAAGGTTCAGAAGAGCTATATGAAGCATCATCAAAATCAGTATTAATCTCTTTTTTGTTTTATGTGAATACTCAGAAACTAGTTTATTTCTTGTTTAACAACTGAGCTATGAAGCTCATTTTTTTTTTAAAGATTTTATTTCATTATTTTTAGAAAGAGGGGAAGGGAGAGAGGCAGAGAGGGAGAGAGAGACATCAATGTATGGTTGCTTTTCACCTGCCTCCAGCCACAGACCTGACTGGAGACCTAGTTTGCAACCTGGTTATGTGCCCTGGCTGGGGAATCGAACCTGCGACCTTTGGGTTCGCAGGCCAGCACCTTATCCACTGTGCTACCAGCCAGGGCTTTTGAAGCTCATTTTTAAGGTTTCATTTGTCACTTTTTTATATCTACAACCAAATAAAGGTGATGTATAATTTTTTGTTGAATTAAAGAGATCACATCATCTTTCATTCTGTTTATATCGAAGGAAGGATTTGACTCCTAACTTAGAAATTCATTTGTCAAGTGGCAAAAGATGAGAGAAGACTCTGCTTTTGTACATTTTAATTAGGAATTAGAACAGTAAGATTCTTAAAAATTATAAGTTAAATTAACCAATAAGCCATTGTTTCTGGTGTGAAGTTTTATGTCCTTAACTTATTTGAAATGGATATTCACAAATGGGTATTGCAATAGGTAGTTGCAAAAATAGTAGAGTTCAGTGTACCCTTCACCCAGCTTCCTCCAAAGATTCCTTTTTTATTTTTAAAAAGATTTTATTCATTATTTTCAGAGAGAAGGGAAGGGAGGGAGGAAGAAAGGGAGAGAAGCATCAATGTATGGTTGCCTTTCACCTGCCTCCAGCTAAGGATCTGGCTGGAAACCTGGCTTGCAACCTGGTTTCATACCCTGGCTGGGAATCGAACCAGTGACCTTTGGGTTTGCAGGCTGGTGCCAGCCCACTAACCCACACCAGCCAAGGCTAAAGATTACATCTATATAACTGTACTATATATCAAAACCAAGATACTGACATAGGTACATTACTGTTAGCAAGACCAAGAACTTAATTTTTCTTTTTCTACCATTCATGTGTTTATTTTTGTACTCTGCCATTAACTTTAAAAATAATTGTTTTGTAGGAGTATATACCGAGAAATCCTCTTCTTATCATTAGTGTCTCTTGGAAGAGAAAATATTGATATTGGTAAGTTGGTTAATTGGGAATTATTTTCTATTTTCTTACATTTTATTTTCTCAAGCAATTTTGTTTTCCAAAGTAATTTAAAAAATTTTAACTCTGGGGAAATATTCCACTTGCCTTTAGAAAGATTTCTACTTTTGAATATGCAGTTTATATCAATGTATATAAAATATGACGACTACCATTTTTAAATGCATGACTTTCCTTTAACAAATTGCATGTGTGTTTTTGAATGTCTTTCAGAGGCTTTTGATAATGAATATGGACTTGCATATAATAGTTTACCTTCAGAAGTCCTTGGAAAGTTGCAGAAAATTGATGTCCCACCAAGTGTCAGTGTGGAATGGTGCAGGAAGTGTTTTGGAACACCTCTCATTTAAACAAGGGATTCAATAGAGGTCTGACACACAAAGCTGGTAGAATAGATTCAGTATGGAAACACTCAAGGATTGTTCCAAATGCTAAGAATTGGTGAAAACTGAAATGAAGTAACTCTTGGAACAATATATGATGAAATGTAATTCATACCGAATAATCAAGCAATGAAAAATATGCCATTAAAATTCCACAGTTTATTGATGTTGAAAATTTGCAACTTCTGAATGGCTTACCTGCTGAAAACTTTTTGGATTTCTCAATATTTATAGAAATCATGAGAAACCATATTCATCCTTGGCATTTTTATATTTTAAGCTAATGGGGTTTGGGGAACAGCAAATTATTGTAAACTTGCCTAACCCCAATATAAATATTTCAAATATAAGAGCAACTCTTTTGTGTATGTTCCTGTATATATGTGTGGCTGTGTAGGTATGTGTATATACAGCCATATTTATTAAAATTTGTAGGTTGTGTGTTGGTTTTCTGAAAGGGGTCTATTAAATGTCTACTACTAAACTCCTATGTAGTCAATTAATCTCAAAATTGCCCTCAAATCTGGTGGCAACTTCCTTACCTGACTTTAATATGTATCTTCACCTTTCATATTTTGTATTATCTTCCTTAAATGGATTGTATCTTGAATATCCAGTTACTTTCTTCCATCTTCTTCCCAATACCATGTTAATATGCAACAGCTTTAAAATTAGTGTAAATGAGCCAGTTTAAATTAAATTGGCTTCCTAATTCACAAAATTGAAACATGCTTGTATATATTCTATGGACCTGAAATTATTCAGGCACTGTAAATGGCTGTTGTTGGTCACTTTTAAAAACCTGTGGGATAAACTTGCACTGCAGTTTTATTCTTGTATAATTTGTATGCTTATTTGTGCATTTGTAAATACTGTTTTTAGGATGAATCAGTGAAGTCTTAATACTTTAAAGCTATTGAGCTTGTTGCCAGTAGGTTTAAGAAAATCATGACCTCACATACCTGACAATTATCATGCTTTTTATTGAAAACACCCCTTAGGAATAGTAATAAGATTGCCTTAACTCTGCATGGTTTAAAAAACCAGTTGTTCTGTAGGTGATTTTTTAGTAATTATGCCTATGACTGAATCAGTGGTTAAAAAAAAAAGTTACTGTTAACAGCACAATCTCCCTCTCACTTGGTGTAATCTTTTATATATTGTTACTGTACCATTCTTTGAACATTTCAGGGTTAATCTGATGTATGCAGAATTCTAGTTTCAATTTACTGTGAAAGTGCTAAGTGAACTTGTCAGAAATTATGTTTAATTCTCATTACCTTGAAAACAGATCTTTTGCACTATCTCAGAGTATATATTTTTGCAGTTTAGGACTTGGTACTAGTTACTAGTTTTAATCCTTAACACTTAAGTCTTGCATATAAAGACAGAGGTTGAATGAAAAGAAAAATTGTTTGCTCTGCTTGTGTTACATTTTAAAGCTTCCTGAAACATATAAATTTGAACCTTTGTGATCTTTAGACTATTCCAATAATTTTTCCATCTTTTTCTCTGTAGCCTTAAATTACTTCCCACTGGGGGAAAAAAAATACTAAGGAATATCTCATTACACATTTTAAGAATATCTGGCTATACTGTATCTAATTTAGTAACTTATAACATTCTAAATTACATATTGGAAACCTGAGTCTGCTACAGTTATTTAGAAACAAAGCTGATTTCTGGTAAAATTAAAGGCCTTTTCTAGGACATACTACAGAGGGTACCACTAAAAAACCGAAAACCTTATCTCAAATCCATTTGAATCTACATAGAAATGTCTAGAATGAGATAGCACTGTATGAAACATCCTGCTAACTTCTGAAAGCAGTCCCAAATTACCTCAGGTTTATCCAAAACCTTATACTGTTTAGATTTAATAATCTAATCTACTTTAGCTGCCTTCTTTAAGTTGATAGCATTCTGCATGGTTAATAATGGAACCCCCATTAAGTTTGGGATGTTCAATTGTTGTCCTTCATTTTTAGCACCTAGTAGTAATACACGATTAGTTTTTCAATCTTACGATATTTTCTAACATCCTTTTAAAAGTTCTCAATCTTAAATCTTGCCAGAATAGTCTAGAAAAGCCCTATCTATTCACTTTAGTAAATCTGCTCAAAAACAGAAAGCAGCATGGTTCACGCTTTGGGTCAACCACTTACCTTGACAAGCAGTCTGTCACTGGTTAGTAAAGAATTCTAGGCTGTATACCAGACTTGCCTTTTATGCTGTCCCCTATTGACTGTTATGTCCTTCTTGTTCTGGATTCTTTAAAAAATTCTACATTTCCCATTTTGCTTCTGAAGTTCAACTTTTTAATTTACATTATCAACTGCCAATTAAGACTTTTTGTGCTGGGGATCTTGTCTTAAATCTTGCTTCTCAGGATGGTCTAGGAACTGGCATTCAGTTTCACATGGAAGCTTAATTTGAAAAATTTACTCACCTGTGGTTGAACTACATTTCAGCAAATAAAGGGCTGCTTTTCGTCATCCTTAAAGCCTAATGTGCCTTGTTTTTAAGACCCTTCTACCCTGAAAGGATAGTTTTTAACTGTAAATACCAGGGATTAGATATGGGACATTAGAAAAGGCTCGCTACTTTTTCTTTGTGCATCCTTCCACAGGCAGTCAACTCTTTCAGAGGATGAAATAGGAAAAAAAGCATGTGTAACAATTCACTGAGTTGAAAAACTCTGTTAATATAGTAAATTGGCATTGGTTTTAAAAAGCTTTGTGAGCTATTTCAAAATGGTATCCATTAACTATGCTTTTAACAAGTTTTCTGTATATGACAAATGCCCATCTTCACAAGGACACTTTTATTCTATTATGCCTAGATGTTTTAAAAAAAATGTATGCCTCAAAATAAAAGTCTATCAAAGATTAGTGATAGTTCTACTCGTGTATCTTCCTGAAATTGTTCCATGCCTTGTCAAGACTCTTTTCCTGAGCCACCCGGAATCTTAGGAGAAACCCTTATCCTGGACATCTTCCATTATCACAGTAAAGGGCCAGCCTCTGGATTGAAGGTATCATTTTAAGAAAGATCTTTATTTTTAGAGATTGGAGGGTGGGAGGGAGTTGCTCTCTTACATATCCCTGACCAGGTACCAAACTGGCAACGTTTTGGTTTGCAGGCTGAAGTTCAATCCACTGAGCCACACCAGCCAGGGCTCCCTTTCAAGTTATATGTATTATTAGATTGTTTTACACAGTACCCCCTTCACTATGACTTGAGCACCTCTCCCTTAATTTATCTGAATTTTATAATCATGAAAAGTCAGTAAAGAGATTTGATGTTTGTTGTTTATTTGTTACTCTTAGAAAATCTCATTTTTGACTGGACTCAGACTTAGAGGTAGAAGCTCTCAGAGAGGACAGCCTACGTCTCTTGGCAATCTGTTCCTGGCGTTTTTCTTTAGCCTCCTAAACAAAAGAAAAGAAAAGCAGAGTCAAAGCGTGTCACTTAAAAATGTAAACCCTCAGTTTGCAAGCCAGGTCTCCAGCCAGGTCCATAGCTAGAGACGGATGAAAGGCAACCATACACTTATCTCTCTCCCTCTCTAAAAGTAATAAAATCTAAAAAAAAAAAAAAAAAAGTAAACCCAAAGTGAGACCTCTCCCCATTCACCCCAATCATCTTAGACCGACCTTCATCCTCTTGGCCAAGAGTTTAGCATATTCTGCAGCCTCTTCCTTATTTTTCTTAGTACGTTGCTTCTTCAGAGCAATGCGCCGACGTTTGTGTTGCAGGACACGTGGAGTAACGAGACGCTGAATCTTAGGTGCTTTAGTCCTAGGTTTCTTACCTAAAAATTTAAACAATGGCTCGGTCACTTCTCAATATCCTGGTTCATTAGGATCCACATCTACATTTTGAAAACTTTAGAAACAGATGCAGACTTGAATTAGTATCTACAAACGTGTACGAGGACTGTTACAGAACATAATATAGGACAGGCTAAATGGAAAACTGAGCCCTTAAAAAAGCTAACTTTACTTAATAGCTGCCAGAGTTTTCCTAATCAGCACATTTAATTCTTATAACACAGCTCATTTATTAAGTCATCCCTACTTTTGTCAAGCTTAAGATCATATGTAAATTTAGGTTACTGTCTTTAACAACAATGGAATCATGCTTCAAGCTTCTTTCTATTCACTTTGATTTCCTTCTCACGATTAGGTTATAAAATATCTTTTTACTATAAACAAGAAGCATTATTTTAGCAATCTGAAAACTTAAATAAAGCATTAACCCCAGGCACTATCCCACCATGCTTTGAAGTCCCATCTAACTTGAATCTAGACTTTCCTGCCAATCCAGGAACTAAAACCATTAACATTACAATGTGCAGCATGTTTTTCACAGAATATCTCCATTTAGTCTAACTGATTTATGCAGATTAGAGATCTGCTTTAGAGCACAAGACTTTACAGATGTACTCATTTTGATGGTGGACACCCTGTAGAAGTGATCAATACCCCAGGCTCAACTATTTCCAAGTTCTGCTAAAAGTGAAATAAATGATTTAATACAGACACAGCAATCATCTTTAACGCCACCAACTAGTACGCTTAACTACACTGATGGTATTTCCAAAGATACAATTATGAGAAACTTGTATATATATTTTTTAAGTGTAAATTTCAAGAGGCTAAAACTATACATGAAAGTCCAACCTGAACAAGCCCTTTATTCCATTTAATGTAAATGTTCATACACATCACTATAGAAATATTAATGTTACAGAACATTGTAGCTAGCCACAGACTGCTTTAGTGATGACACCCATCTGGAATCCAGTACTTCTTTTTTTTTTTTTTAAATATTTTATGACATGATTCCTAGAAAGAGGGGAAGGGAGAGAGGCAGAGAGGGAAAGAGACATCAGTGTATGGTTGCATTTCACCTGCCTCCAGCCACAGACTTGACTGGAAACCTGGTTTGCAACCTGGTTACGTGCCCTGGCTGGGGAATCGAACCTGCGACCTTTGGGTTCGCAGGCCGGCGCCTTAACCACTGTGCTACCAGCCAGGGCTCAGTACTTCTTTCACTTCTAATTCTCACAATTCTTACGATTGCTTTCCACGTCCCACAGATGAAGAAAATGAGGATCCGAAGTTAAAACAAGTTCAGTTGATGAAAGCATTTCTTTTGTTAAAAAACTAGAGCCCCTGATATGAAAGCATTAGTATGTGGGGTGACAGCTTGTTCAATCATAACCATAGAATTTTTCTGCCATTCTTCCAACCCTTAACCCAAGAGCAATAAACTTACTGTCTGGTAAGTTACTCTGGATAAACTTACACATGACCAGGAAAATTTTCAAAAAATACTGCCACCCTAGATAAAGCATTGGATGTAATGACAATTAATGCCAACTGCATACCATACCCTGTCCCCCTTCAATATTTTCCTAAAACCTCCAGTTAAGTTGTGGGCACAGTCTTTATTTTCCAATGAGCACTCAAAACACTACTGACAGATGACTGAAATTAAGCAAGCCTGCAACTTCATCCCCTCCCTTACCTTCTTTGTTTAGAGGCTTTCTCACAACATACTGGCGTACATCATCTTCTTTAGAGAGGTTGAAAAGTTTGCGGATTCTACTAGCTCTTTTGGGCCCCAGGCGACGAGGCACAGTAGTATCAGTGAGACCAGGAATATCTTTCTCCCCTAAGAGATGTGAACAAACACATTTTAACTTAACTTCTATGCAAAGATCCCCAAGTTATTGTTCACATGTTGGTGAAAACAAAACTCCGTTGGTCAAGCTGGGGTAGGGCAAGTGAAAAAGCATTTGGACAGTTTTAAATTAATGCCAGCAGTCACCGAACACCACAAGCTTCACCTTTTTTCACAATGACCAAGTTGAGAACACTGAGATTGGCGTCCACAATGCAACCCCGAACAGATTTGCGCTTCCGCTCCCCCGTCCGCCGAGGTCTGTAGCAGGAGTGGCCCTTGCTCAGCAGCAGGCGGACGCGACCATGGGTCAGCACCCCCTGCTTCATGGGGAAACCCTGCTTGTCGTTCCCACCGCTGATGCGAACCACATAACCCTGCAGGGAAATACAATGGTAAGTTATAACATACAACTTGAAACTCCTCAAAATAAACTTTTTCTTTAGCCCCTCAGTTTTGTTTACATTTCCAATCTGCCAAGTTCAACTAGCAAGCTCCTGTCAATCAAGCCGTATTACTAACCTATGTTTTACTAACAGTAACAATTCCAGCATAAAATTAATACCAACAAGCAACAAATAAACCAGAAACACCCCTTCTTACCACTTTTAATAACCCCCTTGGAGACCATTACCTTGCAGAGCAATTACTGGCGTTCCCATCTGCGCTGCAAGACCCCGCCAGGTGAGGGGCTGCCTCCCGGGCGGCCAGAGGCGCGAGTCCCAAACCCCTTACACACACCCACGCCGCAGCGTTCACTACCTCTCCCCTAATTTAAACATCTGCAGCAAGTGCATTCGGTAGCCAATTCTTACCTTCCATTCTTCCCCCAGAGCGTCAGCAGCAACCTCTGTGGCCATACGCTTCTCGTAGAAAGTACGAAGTTTGCGTTCATCATCCACTTCAATGAGCTTCTGGCAGCCGGTGGCCGGGAAAGATATGTTCAGCTAAGGATTACGGGGGAAGGGGGAGAGAAAAACTGTGAGAACTGTGGGACCACCGACAAAGGTATTGCGAAAAGCATTGCATGTCATCCCCACACAATCTACAACACTTGGTATCCATTTTATTCACTAGAAAGCACGTGTGTGCATAATGATGCGCGAAAAGCACTGCTCTAAAAATAGGACTTTTACCAAACAGGCCCTGCAGAATGGATCCGGGGACGATGGGTGGTCCGCAGCCGTTCATCCTCTCGCAGTAAGGAGCCCAGACCACAGCAGGGCCGTCACCGTCCCAGCTAGGCCCAAGGTCGCCGCCACCGTAGCGCTCCCGGGCCGACGCAGCCACAGCCGCAATCGCTCACCATCCGCTCTCCCATCCCCGTAAGAGAGAGTTTTCTCTTACCTCAGAGCCTTCCCTACCTAGAGCCCGGGTTTTGGAGAGCTACAACTGCGGCATCGCCGTGTCCTACGGCTCAACTGTCGTTCCCTAAGCGTAACCGACAACCGCCATTTCTCCCTACCTTCATCCTGAAGCAGCCGACCGCCTCCGAGGCGCCACGAAAAAGAGGTTTAGCTTCCGCTCAACGCAGATCACATAGTCACTACTAGTTCTCGCGAGATAGGGCGGGGGGACTAACCCACTGAGGTAGCGAAAGTGATCACTTCCGGGGGTGGGACTAATCTGCAACCGGGAAGTACACTCTACCGTAGGAGCAAATATGTGGTTGGTATTTAACGTACAATCCTTAAGGTGTAACTCTCCCTTTCCCTCTTTTCCGAGTTACTCTTGGCTAGGGCAGGGCCCCAGCACTGTTTCGGACACTCTGCATCTGCTGCCACGAAAGAACGATGGGGCGACTGGCGTTCAGCTTTCTTGGGCTCGCCTTCGCCTCGGACTGGTCGGAAGGTTTCCGGTTGTTGAGCGTGGCTTTCCTTGGTTCCAGTGGTTCTCTGCAAGACACCCCGACAACCCCGAGTTCTTCTCTGGATACTCGATCATCAATCTGTCCTCCAGCCGCTCTGTAATCCTTGTTGTCCTGTCACAGAATGACGCTCATAGCCACCCTGTCGCGCTGGCCAATAATCACAATGACCCAAAGTTCAGGACACTATCGGTGCCTACTAAATAGTCTGTTTTCTGTCTTGCCTCTGAGATCTTTTTAAAACGCGAAGTTATTATCACGCCTTTGCTGCAAACGCACCATTTTTTACTTCCAAACTCCTTTTCCGTCATTACAAGCTTTCCGCAGTCCCAAACTCACCTATTGCCATTGATTAATGCCATGAGGGTCTTTCAGATTAGGTGTCCATCCTAAGAGTCTTTCCTGACCACACTGTCTCAAATATTACTCGTCTCATTCTCTGGTAGAACACTTTTTCTTTATAGGACCAATCATAATACAGAAATGAGTTGTTTATGGTCTGCCTCCTCTACTAGATGAAAAATTATGCCAGGGCTTATGTCTTACCTTTATATGGTATGCATACCAGGACACAGCAAAGTGCATGGCACGTAAGTAAGTGCTGGGTATTTTTTAATGAGTATAACTAGCTCTGGTACAGTATAGTCTATTAAGAGTGGTATACTATGGTGCCAGCCATCAAAGGTAGAATAAATTAATGTGGTATAGTAACTCTTGCATCAGCAATGGTGCAACTCTTAATAGTACAGAAAGATGTGAGAAAGTTACAGTTCATTTGACAGTCCTGAACATTCCGGAGAGAATGGGAAGCCAGGTGACCTAAATTTTTACTTTAGAAGATTGTTACCTCCCACCTTCCTTGTAGTATTTTGCATTTAGGCCTGTTTCACATTCCCAGTTGAAAGATTCTACTAAATCCTGTTGGATCATCTGATGTTAATATATAGGATGTTGGTGAAATGATGCATTTAGAACCTGCTTATATAAGCATTGTGTTGTGAAATTGACACAAAAATCACTTTTAAGTGAACAATTGAGTGGCATTTAGTGCATTCACAGTGTTGTGCAACTACCACCTCTTACCTGGTTCAAAAACATTTTCATCATCCCGAAACAAAACCCTGTACCCATTAAGCAGCTGCTTCACATTCCCCTCTTACATCAGCCACTGGCAACCACAATCTGTGTTCTGTCTCTATGATTTAAGTTATTCCTTGTAGGTCACATAGGAATTACTCAATATGTGACCTTTATGTCTGGCTTCTAATGTTTTTGAAGTTTATCCATGTTGTAGCATGGATCAAAACTTCATTCTTTATCTATCTGCTGATGGACTTTGGGCTGTTTCCAACTTTTGGTTGTGAATACTGCTGGTGGGTCTCAGCACCTGTTTTCAGTTCTTTGGGATATATACTGGGAATTGCTGAGTCATGTGGTAATTCTGTGTTTTACTCTTGGGGGAACTGCCCAACTATTTCCATAGTAGAACTATATTACATTCCCACCAACAGTGTGTAAGCGTTGCAATTTCTCTATGTCCTGACCAACACTTGTTATTCTTTTTCTTTTTAAAAAATATAACCAGCCTAGTGCATGTGAAGTGGTACCTTATTGTGGTTTTGATTTGCATTTCCCTGAAGATGTTGAGCATCTTTTTAAGTACTCATGGGCCATTTGTCTTCTTTGGAGAAATGTCTATTCAAATCCTTTGCCATTTTTTTTTTTTTTTCCAGCTCTGTTTATCTCGATTGAAGTAGTGGTAGTGAGTTAATGATAGGCAAACAATCAAGTCCAGAACTGTTATTCAGATTTATTTCTTTTAAAAATATATTTTTTAATTATTGTAAAACACATGTTTGCCATCTTAACCATCTTTAAGCACGTATACACTTCAGTAGTGTTAAGCATATTTACACTGTTGAGAAACAGATCTCCAGAACTTACTTTATCTTGTAAAACTAGATCTCGACACCCATTTTGCAATAACTCCTTTCTCCCTTCTCCCTTCTCTTCCAGTCCTTAGTAACTAACATTCTGCTTTCTCTTTCTATGAATTTAACTACTTAAGTTACTTCCTGTAAGTGGAATCATGCAGTACTTGTCTTTTTGTGACAAGCTTATTTTATTTAGCATAATGTCCTCAAGGGTCATCCATGTTATATAGCATGTGACAGGATCCTTCCTTTCTCAGGCAGATTAATATTGCATTGTATCTATATACCACATCTTGTTTATCCATCTGTTGGTGAACATTTGGGCTGCTTCCAGCTCTTAGCTATTGTGAACAATGCTGCTCTGAACATAGGTGTGCATGTACCTCTTTAAGACTCTGCTTTCAATTCTTTTGGATATTTACCCAGAGACAGGATTGCTGGATCATATGGTAGTTCTACTTTTATTTTTTAAAGGAAACTCCATATTGTTGTCCATAGCAGTTGCACCATTTTATAATCCCACCTCAGTGCACATGCATAGGATACCTGCTTTCCTATGGGCTCTTCACCCAGTTTTGAATTTGCTTGTCTTGTTGAATTGTATGAATTATTTTTATATTCTGAATACTACACTCCTATCAGATATATGATGTGTGAATATATTCTCCCATTCTGAAAGTGTCATTTTACTTTCTTGATAATGTCCTTTGATCAATAATCATTTGATATTTTGATGAAGTCAATTTATCTAAAATACTTCTTTAATTGATCATGCTTTTGATGCCATATCTGAGATAAATCCATTGCCAAATTCCAAAGTCATATGATTTATCTCTGTTTTCTGCCAAGAATTTACATTTTCAGTTCAAAATGATTGTTGATTCATTTTACTTTGTTAATATGATGTGAGACAGGGCATCAACTCCATTCTTCCACAGGTAGATAACTTCAGTTGTCCCCACCACCATTTGCTGAAGAGACTATTCTTTCCCTCATTGATTGATTTTGGCAACCTTATTTAAAATTGGCCATTGATGTATGAGTTTACTTACTCTCAATTTTATTCCTTTGGTCTATATTTCTATCCTTATGCCTGTATCACACTGTTTTGATTTGTAACTTTGTATTGAAGTTTCAAAATCAGTGTGAGGCCTTGACTTTGTTCTTTTTGAGATTGTTTTTAACTCTTTTGAGATCCCTTGTAATTCCATATGAATTTTATGCCCCTTTGTGCAAATTATGCTCTTGGAATTTTTATAGGAATTATATTTAATCAGTAGAGCAATTTGGAGAGCATTGCCATCTTTACAACATGAAGTCATTCAATTCATGAACATGTATCTTTTCATTTATTTAGGTCTGAATTCTGGTCTGGATTTAAGCAATTTTTTATGGTTTTCAGTGTGCAAGTCTTTTACCTTCTTGATTAACTTTATTCTTAGGTATTCTTTGAACTGTTTTTTTATTTTACTTTTCAGATTGTTCATTGCTGGTGTAAAGAAACAACTTACTTAATTGTGTTTATCTTATTCCCTAAAACATTTACTTATTAGCTCTGATGGCATTCTTATGATTCTTTAGGATTTTTCCATATATTTGATCATATATGATCATACAGATCAGTCTTACATCTGATCTGTAAATAGAGGTAGTTTTCCTTTCTCCTTTCCAATTTGAATACCTTTTATTTATTTTTCTTGCCTAATTGCTCTGATTAGACCTTCCATAAAAATGTCAACTAGCAGTGTTGAAAGCAGGTATCCTATGCATGTAATCTTATAAGTAAATTTTTAGAATCATCTGAAAACATTTTTTTCTTTTTTAAATATTTTATTCAGTATTTTCATAGAGAAGGGCAGGGATAGAGGAAGAAAGGGAGAGAAGCATCAATGTATGGTTGCCTTTCACCTGTCTCCAGCCAAGGACCTGGTTGGAGGCCTGGCTTGCAACCTGGTTATGTGCCCTGGCTGGGAATTGAACCAGCAACCTTTGGGTTTGCAGGCCAGCGCCAATCAACATATTTTTAAAATACCTCTTTGTCCTTTTTACAGACCCATCAATCTTTGAGTCATCTGTTTCTTTCTGGCACAAATATTCTAGATTCACTTTGTTCGGATACTGCCTCAGATCCCGAATCAACCAGTTCTCTCAAGAACTTAATTTCCATTGAGTTGGGCATGATATTTGAAAACCAAGATCTGGTTGTTAGATGTGCTCATCGTTTTTTGGATGTTACTGCTAGTCGGCCTTATTATTGGACAAGCTAATATAAATAGATTTTAAATGAGTACATACTGACATTCCAATTCAAATTAACTGCACAAGATTCTATTTTTTCTACAGTTTCATATTTCACAGTGAAAACCTTGCTTCCCAAGACATCAATGGATTTATTTGCTCTATATCTTAAAATGTATTCAAAATTATTTCAGGATTATGAGACTAATTAGCAAACTTAGTAAGTAAAGTTTAAGATCTTGCAGTACTTTTGGCCCCTAGACTATATCGCCCACCAGGAATGTACAGTTAGAATTCTGTGCTCAAAAGTTTCTTGAAATTAGCTTTTATCTGATTATATTTCAATTTGATACATATTGTTTAATTTGTTTCTGTTCATGGTTGTCCCTTGGTTCCAGAATCCATCCCACATAACAAAATCCGCAGATATTCAAGTCACTTATATAAAATGAAATAAAGTACCATGTGCATATAAACTGTATACATCCTCCCATATACAGCCATACATCATTTTATTGAGTTTCACAGATACAGATTTTTACAAATTGAAGGTCTGTAGCCTCCAACAATCTGTTGGTACCATTTTTTCCAACAATATTTGCTCATTTCATATTTTGATAATTTTCACATTTTCAAACTTTTTAATATCACATTTGTTATGGTGATCAGTGATCTTTGATGTTACTATTATTATTTTGGGATGTCACATAAGATGGCAAAGTTTTTTATTTTTAATTGATTTTTAGAGAAAGGGACGAGAAATATTGACTTGTTGTTCCACTTTATACTTTCACTGTTTGATTCTATTTTTTTAAAGATTTTATTTATTTTTAGAATGAGGGGAAGGGAAGGAGATGGAGAGTGAGAGAAACATTGGTGTGCAAGAGAAATATTGATCAGTTGCCTCTCGTGTGCCCTCAATCAGGAACCTGGCCCACAACCCAGGCATGTGCCCTGACCTGGAATTAAACCTGTGACCTCTTGGGTTGCAGGACAATGCCCAACTAATAGCTATACCAGTCAGGGCCATTGGTTGATTATTGTATGTGCCCTGACCAGGGATTGAACCTATAGCCTTGGTGTATAGGGACAATACTCTAACCAACTGGGCTATCTGGCCAGGGAATAAGATGTTAAAAATAATTGATAAATGTTATGTGTGTTCTAATTGTTCTACTGACCAACCATTCCCCATCTTTCTTCCTCTATTGAGCCTCTCTATTCCAAGAAACAACAATATTGAAATCAGGCCAGTTAATAACCCAACAATGGTCTCTAAGTGTTCAAGTGAAAATAAGAGTTGCGTATCTCTCACTTTAAATCAAACGATAGAAATGGTTAAATTTCATGAGGAAGGGATGCCTAAAGCTGAGATAGGCTGACAGCTTCTTATGCCAGTCAGCCAAGTTGTGTCTGCAAAGGAAAAGTTTTTCAGGACATTACAAGTGCTACTCTAGCCCTGGCCAGGTGGTTCAGTTGGTTACAGTGTTGTCCCAACATACCAAGGTTTCAGGTTTGAGGCACATGTAGTGGATGAACCATGGAATGCATAGATAAGTGGTGCAACAGGTCGATGTGTGTGCCTCTCTCTTCCCCCTCTCCTCTTCAAAATGAAAAAATGTGTCTTTTTAAAGTGCTACTCCAGTGAACATACAAATGATAAGAAAGTGAGACAGTTTTATTGCTGATAAGGAAATATTCAGTGGTCTGGATAGTCAATTAAATCAGCCACAACCCCTCAAGTCAAAGCCTTCTCCAGAGCAGGGCCCAGCTCTCTTCAATTCTGTGAAGCCTGAGAGAGGTGAGGAAGCTGTAGAAGGAAGGTTCGAAACTAGCAGAGGTTGGTTCATGTGGTTTGAGGGTTCTTTCCTAACACAAAAACACAAGGTGAAGTAGCAGGTGCTGGGGTAGAAGCTGCAGCAAGCTATGTAGAAGATGTAGCTCAGATAATGACTGGCTACACTAAACAACAGATTTTTCAGTGTAGATGGAACAACCTTATATTGCAAGAAGATGCCATCCAGGACCTGAGTAACTAGAGAGAAGTCAATGCCTAAGTTTACAGCTGCAAATGACAGGCTGAGTCTCTTGTTAGGGGCTGATGCAGCTGATGACTTGAAGTTGAAGCCAATCCTTATTTACCATTCTGAAAATCTTAAGGCCCTTAAGAATGATGTTAAATCTACTCTGCCTGTGCTCTATAAATAGAACAACAGAGCTTTGATAGCAGCACATCTATCTACAACATGGCTTATTGAATATTTTAAAAATATTTTATTATTTTTAGAGAGGGGGGAGGGAGAGAGGGAGAGAGACATCAATGTGTGGTTGCCTTTCACCTGCCTCTAGCTATATTAAATATTTAAAGCCCACTATTGAGACTTACTGCTTAGAAAAAAATTTTTTTTTTCAAAATACTACTTCTTACTGAAAATGCAGCTGGTCACCCAAGAGCTCTGATGGAGGTGTACAATAACATTAATGTTGTTGTCATGCCTGGGAAAGCAACATCCATTCTGCAGCCCTTGGACGAATGTATAATTTAAACTTTTAGTACTGGCTGGTGGCTCAGTAGATAAGGCGCTGGCCTGTGAACCCAAAGGTCGCTGGTTCAATCCCTAGCCAGGGCACATAGTCAGGTTGCGAGCCAGGTCTCCAGCCAGGTCCATAGCTGGAGGCAGGTGAAAGGCAACCATACATTGATGTTTCTCTCCCTTTCTTCCTCCCTCCCAGCCCTTCTCACTAAAAATAATGAATTAAATCTTTAAAAAAATAAACTTTTAAGTCTTATTATTGAAGAAATGCATTTTGTAAGGCTATAGCTGCCACGGGTAGTGATTCCTCTGATGGGTCTGGGCAAAGTAAACTGAAAACCTTCTGGAAAGAATTCCCCATTTTAGATGCCACTAGAAAAATTTGTGACTCATGGGAAGAGGTAAAAATTCCAACATTAACCAAAATTGAGAAAAAGTGGATTCCAACCCTTATGGATGACTGGAGGGTTCAAGACCTCAGTGGAGGAGGTGACTGCAGATGTGGTGGAAAGAGCAAGAGGAGTGGAATAGAAGCGGATCCTGCAGGGGTGACTGACTGGCTGCCGTCTCACGATAAAGCTTTAACAATGAGGGTTACTTCTTATAGATGAGCGAAGAAAGTGGTTATGTGAGATGGAATCTGCTCCTGGGGAGGATGCTGTGAAGTCTGTTGATATGACACCAAAAGATTTAGAATTTCCATAAACTTGGTTAATAAAGAAGTGGCGGAGTTTGAGAGGATTGACTCCACTTTCTAAAGAAGTTCTACTGTGGGCAAAATGCTCTTTATAAAACATCATCACATGCTACAGAGAAGTTGTGAAAGGAAGAGTCACTGTGGCTAACTTATTTATTGTCTTATTTAAGAAATTGCCGCAGCCACCCCAACCTTCAGCAACCATCACTCTGCTCAGTCGACAGCCATCAACATCGAGACGAAGTCCTCCACTAGCAGAGATCGACTCACTGAAGGCTCAGAGGATGGTTGGCATTTTTTAGCAATAAAATATTTTTAAATTAAAGCATACACATTGTTTTTCTAAACATAACACTACTGCACAATCAATTAGACTATGGATGGTATAGTGGAAATATAACTTTTATATGCATTGGTAAACCAAAAAATTCATATAACTCACTTTATTGTTGTGGTATGGAGCCAAAACCACAATATTCTCAGTATATGCTTGCACTTTAAACCATTTCTAGATTTCTTATAATACCTAATTCAATGTAAATGCTATGTAAATAGTTTTTATACTATACTGTAAAAGGAATAATGACAAGAAAAAAGTCTAAATATATATTCAGTACAGATGCAACAACCATCATAGGCCTAACTACACAGCACAAGTCAACAACAACTTAACATATTCTTCCAAACATTTATGATCTGCAGTTGAATTCATGGATGCAGAACTCAAAGATGTTAAATTTTGTAGTTTTTAATCCTTTCAATGTATTTCAAAAATATTTACATTTACATAGAAGTCAGAACTGTATAAAAGGAATACTAAAAGTAGTTCGGCATTTCCTTGCTCAGTCCCTACCCCCGCACCAGCCAGCAACAATTTGGCATCCATCCAGGGATTGAAAGTACCTTCGTGGGAACTTTGGGATCCAGGTACATTGTGAAACCCCTGTGCAGCCCAAGACTGAGGAGAGCCATTTTGACAAAGCAGCCCCCTACCCAGGCAGCTGACTCAGTGACCACTGTTGAGGCTACAGACCCAGAAATAGCTCCATATTCCTGAGGACTTGGCTGCAGCCTCATGTGGCTTTGGTTCTTCCCCAGAATCAGATGCTGGGAGATCCGGGAGGAGTCATACTCACCTGTGTGTTGGGTAACAGGCGTACAGACTGCAGTCCTGGCTATGGACCCTGAAGTGGCCTGTGAATTAGCTCCATTCACTCAGCTGCAATCAGGTACTTCTGGAAGAAAGCCTGCTAGACTTGGTCCAACTGTAGATTTTGAAGTAGTGCTGTACCTGAGCTCCAGCCTTTCCTAGCTGCAATCTGAATAGTCACACTGGCAGAAGGGCCCAGCAGGAAACACTCCTGTCTGCACCCCAGAGATCCTGAAAGGGCCCCATGCTTGTCTCAGGCCTCCCTAGCCATGGTCATGGAACAATCTGGGCCGCCCAGGAATCTGGCAGGAGACACATCAATCCATGTGTCCAGAGCCAGATCTGGAGACTCAGCTGTTAGCTGTGAAACCTGACACAGGCCTGGGCCTTGGTTTTAGCCGCTCTTAGCTCCAGTCCAGCTCCAGTCCTGCCTACTGAGGGAGCCCTCCAATTACCAGGTCCTTCCGGGGACCTGGAGGGAACTAACTACCTCCATGCCCCTGGTAATACACTTGCTGTCTGAGGACTCTGCTGTGAGAACTACAGAAAACCCTTGTTCTAGCACCACCCTATTGAACAAGGTCCCCAAGGCAGTCCCATACCATACTAGCAGGGACCAGACAGGATCCATTTATGAAATAATTGGTGGTAGGCAGGAGAGAACAAGGATGACAGGAAAAGTGCAAGCATAAACCTGTATTTTTAAAAAATCAGATCAAGTCACTATTTCAAGGCAGTCTTCTTTTTGCCCCGTGTATTT